>JAQZBX010086562.1:0-12978 GCA_029593785.1 Cabassous unicinctus | reverse complement strand
GCATACATATAAGGTATATAAATGTGTTCAAATGTTAATGGGGCATTGTCACTGTGGGTAGAGAATCACACAATAACCGAAAGAGTATTGAATTCTCATCCTGGGGAGCTCTGCCACATCCTCTAATGGAACAGGAAAAATCCCCTGAGTACAGTGGCAATGACTAGTGAAGAAGGATGGCCCATTGATGGGCCCTTGATATTGATGACTATGCGCATAAGCCTTTGCTCTTGAAATTGCAACTTAGCCTAGTGTTGTAGGGTGCCTAAGAGTTACCTCCTGAAAGCTTCCATGTTGCTCAAATGTGGCCTCTCTCTAAGCCAAGCTCAGCATATAAATGTATTACCTTCCCCCCAGCATGGGACATGACTCCCAGGGATGAGCCTCCCTGACATTGAGGGATTACTAACAAGCACCAACTAGCAATACAACTGGGAAAAGACCTTGAATAAAAGGGGGAAAAGCTAAAGACAAATGGGTTTATATGGCTTAGAGACTTCAAAGTGAGTCGGGAGGGCATCAGAGAGGTAATGCTTATGCACGTCTCAGCAGGATCTCATAGAGTGCCAAAGTAGATACTATCCCAAATAGTGGGGCTCCTGAGGGCTCTGGAGACACCCAGGTCCTATGGTCAGGGCAGATAGCTCCGGAGTTTGGTGCCTTGCCAGTGGGCCCTACTTTGGAGTTTGTGCTTCTGAGAGTGACAGTTGGACTCAGTTGTGACTTCTCTACACATGTCTCTTCTGTCCCTTCTATTTGAACCTATAGTTGGTGCTGGAGTTAGTAGGTGTATGCCCAAGAGACTTGAATCTCTGGGCTGTCCATGTGCCAGCTGGGCCCTGTGCCTCAGCAGAGTTGCAACACCTACTCTCCAGTTCATTGGACTCAATCAGAACAACTAACAAGGAGGTGAGGATGGACAACCACCACACCAAGGAACCGAGAGCATCTACAACTGCAAGCAAGAGAGTCCCATCCATCAGCCATATGGGATCAAAACCTCCTCTCAATTAGAGGTGGAGTGGACATCACCATCCCAGAACCCTCATGATTGAGGAATAAAATATGGACTAGAGTGGTCTTACTTGTATTCTACTACAAACTTACTGTGATTCTAGCAATGAAAAAAGTATATCATTGATGTGGAGACAGTGGCCACTGGAGGTGCTGAAGGCAGGGAGAGGGGAAAAGGGGTATAATATGGGGGCACTTTCGGGACTTGGAATTGTCATGAATGACATTGCAACGACAGATACAGGCCATTAGATATCCTGCCATAACCTACAGAATTGTGAGGGAGAGAGTGCAAACTACAATGTAAATATAACCCATGCTTAGTGGCAATGCTCCAAAATGTGTTCATCCATTGCAATGAATGTACCACACTAATGAAAGAAGTTAATGTTGGGGGAAGTGGGAGGTGTGAGGAGTGGGGCATATGGGAATCCCTTATATATTTTTATGTAATATTTTATGTAATCTAAGTATCTTTTAGAAAAAATAAAAAATATATTTTAAAAAAATGAGCTTACAGCTCAACTTGGGACTTGGCTGTTATAATAAACAAGTCTTGCACCTGATCTATTGATTCCTCTTTCTGTTTACCTAAGTTTTAGTTATTTTGTTTTCTTTTTAATTGTTCTGGTTATAATGTTTTGAGTATTCAAAGGAGTATCAAATCTCTTTTGGAAGAAATTGAGCTTGGAAGTCATACTTAAATAGATTATATTGAAGCAGAGTCTAAGCCCATTAAAATTCTTCCCAAATCACAGTTAGTGGCCAGTATTTCTGCATCACTCTCCACCCCAACACGGCAGTATAGAAAGGGTTCAAGAACCATTCATCACCCACATATAAAGACAATAACCTGGCCTCAGTGTGCAACTAAATGGTAGAGAACCTCTGACGAAGGAATTGATCTCTTTATATGCGTGTAAATGTGACCTGCTTAACTTGAATTCTAGAACTACTCTCAAGTGTTAGTTCATTCCTGAAAACAGCAAGTTTTCCAGCAAACTAGTAATTTAAAAAGAAAAGTCATGTGCAGAGTCAGCTAGGGTGCCCCGAAATGGGACTCTCGAACTTCTGAGGGACTAGCTTTCCAAAGGCAGTGTAGCCTCCTGCTCAAGAGCAGAGGGCTGGGTTCCCAGTGCTGGTTTTCTTCTTGCTTTTCTGACCTTGGTCGGTTTTTGTCTCCTAAGCCTCACTTTTTATCATCTTCAAAATGGGGCTGATGATAAAATTAGATTTGTAATGTACTGAAAATTAAGTGAGGTGCAGTGCTTAGCAGACTCTATGCATTCATATGTTTGATTTTATTATGATTACGGTTATTACTTCTTAATATTGTGACTTGGCAATACAAACAAAAGCCTTTAAATTAAGCATTAGCCTCTGACCCCAAATATTCCTCTTCAGGAATTTAGCCCAAGGAATTAATTAAGGGCACACGCAGCAATTTAGCTGCCAGGGCCGTGCAGGACTCCAGAGGCGTAGTTTTGAACATTGGCTGCGTGTGGTCAGTACTAGAGCTAGAGCTAGAAGGGACACGCTAACCCCCCATGGCCCCGGCTCTTGCCTGCTGCTCATTAACCTTGCTATGATTCTTTCTAAGTGAAGGAAGCATTTAAAATTTTGATTATTATATGAAATGATATCTGGGATAGCAGTCATACAATTTAAGGGGAGAAATCTTGAACATTTCACTGATGCTTTAAGTTTGTGTGTTTTTCTCCTCTCCAGTGAGAAAAATTAATGGTCCAGCTGAAAGAATAAATTAATAACAATAGCCCGAGGGCAGTGTTTACTCGGAATGAGTCCCTGAATCACTGTATTAAAATCCACTCCAGGCTGCTGATGCAGAATCCGGGTGGGAGCTGGGCAGCCTGCACTCTTAAAACACGCTGGCAGCCCGAGGTGGCCGAAGCTTCCGTGCCCTCGGGCAGGGGAGAGGGGTGCGCTCGGCTGGAGAGGGCCCGCAGGTCTTCTCGGGGAGCCGGTGGCCCATCACGGCGTGATTTGATAAGAGAAACAGAAATAAGTTACTTCTAGAGGAAAATAAGAGAATGCAGCTTTTGACTTGCCCTTTCCTGGCTCGCGGGACCATAGTAGCCAATCTCAAATATTGCCATTTGCGCCCACATCTGTTTCTGTACATGTGCACTTAGGGGATTTTATCAGTGAGCTTCTCTTGAAGAGCTTCTTCCGTCAAGAACGTAATATAAGCATTCCAGATCCCTAACAAAAAAATAACAGGTGTCCAGCCTAGCTCTGGTGAAGACTCATTTTTCTCTATCCACTCCCTCTGCTGCTGTATTAAATTTATTGTCACAGATGAGCGCAGCTGAAAGATGCTTCCAGAAGGCAAACGTGGCCCATCCGTGGCAACCATTGCACAGAGCAGAAGGGATCCCCTGCGCGCCCTCTACACTGTGAATTGTATCTCGTTTAAGTTGTTCAAGATGACAACAAAGAGGTTGTTCATTCCACTTTGCCTCTTTAGCCATTTTTTCAAGCAATTCAGCTCCCAGAGCAGAGGGAACGGCATCTTGGTAGCTCCTTTCTAGGACCCCAGACCTAATAAGAGGAGTGCCTTTGCTCCGGGGCCTTTCACACGCTCGCAGGTACCAGGTGTTCACGGGTGGGGTGGCCAGGACTTGGGGAGACTCCAGGGGATGAAAGAGGAGTGGGGGGCAGCTCCGGCTACTTGACCAAAGATTAACAAGTGTATGTACAACCCGCATATATTTAATATATGTGCACGTGTTTGTCTGTACAGCAGGTTGTGCATAAGTGTTATTGTACTGTACAATTATTAGGCATTTATGTTAAAAAAAGGGTCCAAGTTAATGACAAAAAATTAATTTTCCTTTAATGAAAACAAAGGTTTAGGGTTTTTTTTCTGTATTCTAATTCCAAACTCTGAGTCTAATATGACAACTCTGTTCCCATGTATGGGTTTTTAATTTATTTATCTTGGTCAACCTAGCACCAAACAGCCCCGTCCATCCCGCCCTGTCTCCCGTTTTCCCACTCATGCACAAATGTCCGCTACGTGAAAGGCAGTCTTCTGATGAAATCAGTGTCTCAGCACCTGAATCGTCCTCTAGTCCCTAAAAGCCGTCGTGTCCACATGGCCCAAGCACGAGGTTCCCATGCTTGATAAAGGGCACCAAGACCCTATCCAGTGTCCACCTCTGCCTCTCACACCTGAGGCATCCTTGGAGCCATAGACCAGCCTCCTGGACTAGAAGAGTGAGAAACCCAAGCCAGGGGCCGAGGCAATAGAGACTGTTCCTTCATCCTGGCATCCAGGTATCTTGAGATAGAGATGGCGGGAGGAGAGGGATGAGAGGAAGGACTAGAGTGGACAATGAGGAGGGGACCAGTCTATAGGAGTGACGGGAAAACAGAGCCCCAACCGGCCAGACGCGCCCAGAATCCTCAGCGCTAAACACCTGCGTTCAGAGGCAGGAGGTCGCTGGGCGGGACAGTAGCCGTCTGTTCCTACTCGTCCCCTGAGCAGTCCTTGAAAGAGTCATTGTCTTCAAAGGCCCCAGTATGCCCACACCCTGTAAGTCACATTTGCAAATTTAAAATGAAATAAATTTTATTGTTCAATTAGAAATGCAAGATTTTTTCGGAACCTAGAAAATAACACTTGGGCAGACACACGTTTTCTATAAAGAGCAAATAACTGTAATTAGACCCTTCTGTCTTAATCGCGGGGCACATCCCAGCTAGACGTAAGGTTTGCTGAAATAGGAGCAGAACGGCCCTGGAAGTAAGGAAATAGAGACGGCAAACCAAAGGCACCTGGCGCGACCTTCGCTCAACGAGTTCAGTGTTACCAAGGGCCCGCCTCCCTCTTTTTTGATGGAAACTGAGGAAACGTAGACAGATGTGCTTTCCATATTTAATATTCTGTGTGGTGGGAACAAAGCGCCTGGGCCTGAGTTGTGCCAGGCTTGGCTGGACGTGGCAGACCCCTCACCTGGGCCGGCACCACCTGCTCGCTCAGGAAACTCCCGCCACACCTGCATTTCCTCACGCGGAACAATGCCGTTACGCTATTCGCCTGGAAACTCCGTCTCGCCTCTCTCGCCTCCCTCGGGTCTGTCGTCTCAATGCACCTCGTTCCTACAGCCATCCCCTTCAATATTTCCTCTGTCTCACCATACCCACTCTCCCAGGACAACATCACCCCAACACGTGGATCCAGGTATGGTTTGTACATCCAAAACATCCTAAACAAAGCCTTCCTCTTGGAGCTCCTCTGGAGCTCCAGACCCCACTATCCCACTGTGCACAGACAATCCCCCTGGAGATCCAGCAGACTCCGGAATCTCGTGTCCAAAAGGAAACTCATCATCGTTACATCACAGCGCACGATGCCGTCCTCCTGGACTTTTCATTCTCATTCACACACACACAAGGCCGAGACAATCGCTGTGTCCCGTCATTCTAAAGAAACCATCTACAACTCTCTATCCACTGTTTTCAGCCTAATCCAGGCTAACATCACTGCCCTCTGTTACAGCTTCTAACAGGTACTTCCCTTCTGCCTCCTTCGGTCCCCACTGAAATCGGATCCAGAACAATCACTCCAAAGACGCAAAGCTCAAGCCAACCCCCACCTAAGCGTGTCAGCAAATTTCTGTTGCTCAGAGGGTCAATCTCAAAGACTGAACGTGGCGGGAAAGGAAGGCTTCTCCATCCTCCTAGCGTTCAGTGGAGCCACTCTCCTCTCTGACCAGCTCGTGTTTCTTCCCACTCTTGAGGGCACCTGTTCCAACCCATCACGCTGCGAGCGTTACTCGAGGCTGTGCTTTCGTCTGGACGCTGATTTCGTCCACGCCCTTGCTTTGGCCCGGTGATAGCTCAGCTCTCAAGGCTGGTCTCCCGCTTCCAGCTGGAGCCTGCGGCAGGCGCGGCTAGCTGCCTACTGGGAATTCACAATCCCATCTCTCATAAGGAAGGAACCAGAAGTGCGTCCCTGGCACCACTGTGCTCTTCCGCTCAGAGGTGATCAGGGGGCCCAGTTCTGGCCACGCAGAGCTCACTGGCAGTCTCCCAGGGGCTTATGAACACGCGTTTTTAAAGAAAGCTGAGCTGGCAGACTCTCGGCCTTTTGCATCTTGCCCTGTCTCTCTATCTTTCCTTCTCCTTTCTGCTTAGACTCACATGTGAAGTCTGAAGGACAGGTAAAACAGACACTTTAAGACCATGAAGAGAAAGCTCTCATTATGATGGGGGAACAGGAAAGTAAAAGGAATTTGGGTTCTTGATGAGTTCTCTGGACTCTGATGCACTAGGGTGAAAATCCTTTTTTAAGCCACTGGATGTAAAGCATTCATTTGCATGCAGCCATACACATCTCTAACTACAGAGTCTTTCTCTTACATGCTTTCTCTCTCAGCACCCTGTATTTCTTCCTTATGACATTTATTGCAGTTGAAATTAAATGATAATTTGTGACTTATTTGCTTAATGTCACACTCCACCTAGATAAGCCCCACAAGGCTGGACCCAGGAACTGCCTTTCCCATGCTGTCCAGGCACAGAGTAGAAACAACTGTGGGATGAATGGATGGATGGATGGATGGATGGATGGATGGAAAGGAAAGGAAAGACTAGGAGGCTGTGGCCATCACAGGAGCAGTGAATAGGAGATTTCTCCAAGGCTAAGCCTCTTCCTGCCTTTTAAAGGTTTAAAGTTCTGAAGTTTGGTGGATACATAAGTGTAGATCTTAGGATGTGAGTATCTGACATTCTGACATTCTCTCATTGATCATTCGTCTGATTCAGGTCCTAAAACCTTGGTTAAAATGCAGGTGTCATGTGAGTAGGAAAACAAGTTGGGTCACCAAAATTATTGCTCAAATTAGCTTCTTTGCTAATCTAGCTGTAATTTGCTCACTAGTATCCTGGGAGAATCAAACCAGGACTCCACCCAGATAAATGTTTCTGGGGAAAAAGAAATAAATAGCAGATTATGGAAAGGGGATATCAAAACACAGTCTGGAATTTTATGAAGTGCTCCTAGACAATGTCTGCTTTGGCCATAAGCAGAGAAGCTTCCTTAGTTCCCACAGGACAGCTCTCCAAGATTATTGACTTAATTTTTTATCTCCTTTACATTTGAAACATTTGCAGTACTGGTATGTCCACCAGAGCAGTGGTATCTTTTTTACTAAATGAAATACAACTTTATAACTACATTAAAAACTGCTCCAGATTAAGAGTTCTGTCTGGAAGTTCTGGTGGAAATGGAAATATTATTTTGCTGCAATTGCCAACCTAGGGTACATTCGTGGAAACAACCACAATGGAGTGCCATGTAGATGTTTTACATTTTACGAGAGTTAATGTCTATAATAGTAAATGTAAGGGGGAAAGGCAAAAATAGTAAAACAGTATCCTCTGGGGGATGTTTCTCAACATGCTGCTTTACTTAAGAGAAGAAAAGATGGAGGTTAATTATTGCAAAGTTAATCCTTAGCGTCTGAGAAAAGAAATTGGATGCTTATTGAATTTCCCTTAACACATGTCACTGAAAAAGTAGAGGAGTAAATAAGCAGGTAAGCAATTTTTTTGGCAAGTGCAACATCTTTATTTTTCACAGTTATTGAAATCAGACAAACATTAAATAATTTAATTTAGAAGTATTATGTGCACAAACTATACATATAACAGCACTACCTTGTGCTTGGAAAATAAAGGATGAAATATTATATTTACTTGTTTACAGAGTGCTCACAACACTGATGGGCTCTTTTAATGTTTTTTCTAAACGTTTTGTTGTTTTTAAATAAACAAAAGTACAATTGAAAAGACTGAACCAAAACAGTGCTCCCTAAGGCCGCATCTTGTTATCAGATATTCATGTCCTTAAAACAATCCGCTCAATAAGATTTAGGATTCAACTTCATCCTAAAGTGTGAAGAGCATTAAAAAGCCATGAAATCTCCATCTAGCTGTTTTAAAATGTAATAAATCATGTTTTCGTAAGAATACCCTTAAAGACTGAAAAACAGTAAAAAGCACAAAAGCATTTACTCAGAACACTGCATAATAAAAATGGTGTGTGCTCTTTGCATGTTCCTTCTTTTCTTTAAACATGGTATTCCTCTGACATAGCTTTTCAAGACCTTGTTAAGAAGAGCCTTCAACACATTTATTATCAAGATAAATGCACTTATTTTGAAAAAATATTTTAAAGTAAATGATGTAACAAGCATTTCCCACTGTTGAAACAACTTCTCTTAAGGTAAAGATTTTTCTGGATGGGCACAAGAGAAAAGAAACAAGCATAGAGTCTTTCTTGTCCTGTGATGCCAAGTCCACATTAAAAAATTCAAAATATGTAAAGAGTAAAAAATATTTTATCCAATGTTTAAAAAATACCAATAAATTGAGCAATACATCAGAAAGTTGAGAGTTGACACATCACTTCAGGCATCCTACTGAGTAAAGAAAAATACAGGCTGTCTGGGATTGCAGTTTTTTGTAAGTATTCTGTTTGGCTTTAATAAAATGAGGAATCTCTGTATTCAGACAATTAAACTAAAATGACATGTTCTTTCTTTCCCTACTTGCTCTTTTTAATGAAAGGAATTTCACTAATGCTCTTCATTTCCTGAACAGCTATTGCAGCTCCATTCCCATGTTAGCCATGTGGTCCATGACTCAAAACAAGGCATGTAGAAACAGAAACCCATGTTAACAGCCGGAGTCCTGTTGGAAGGAAAAGGGACACGCTCAGGCAGGCTGGGCTGGGTGTGGAATGTCTCCTTTTTGGAGGAAAATAAACCTGGGGTTGGTTGAAGAAAGAGATTGAAAATGTATAGAAAGACAAATGGAAGGCCAAAAAATGTGAAAACCTCTTGTCCTTTTATGGGAAGACCAATTCTATCTTCCACAGGGGAAAACAGCCCACAAAGAATAGTTCTGTTTAGCATATTGGGTCATAGTTCCTATGAGTTTACGTCGAAGATCACACAAATGTGTGATTTCCAAACCAAAGAGATGCTTCTTTTGATATTAGAAAAATATTTTTCTTATATATCTTGAAAACAGCAGTTGTTAAAATGTGCAGAATGTACAAAAATAAACTCTTACTGAAAACAAAAGCAAAAAACAAACAAACAAAAACACAGCCCCAGCAAGTGTCAAAGATTGCTGAGAAGCAACTTCTTGGAAAACTTTCTCCTGCTTTGCCCCTGAACGCCTGTAAGAGAGCAAGTAAAAGCTTTAGGGCATGGCTGGCAGATGTGTGGCCACATACTTGCCACAAGAAAGAATCTTTCTAAAAGCTGTTTTCGGGATGATCTTTCTATCATGCAGGCCCAAGTACGCGTAACTTACACTGAATTGCAAGGCTGATCCTGCAGCTGAGGATAACGGACTTAGTCACGCCTTAGCAATTGACAAATTGTCTTCATATGCATTGCGGTGAAGTGCAAGATTTTTCTGGATGGGCATAATATGTTGAAAAGACTAATTTAGGAAATGTCATAGCCTAAAGAAACACATTTTTTAAAGGCAGAAATCCCAAGGAAAGACTGATGATGCGTCTGTTGCCAGCTTCTGATCCCAGCCGAGCGCACAGGCTGCGTCAGTCCCCCAGGTGGACGCTGGGCGCTCACCCAGGTGCTGGAGGGAGTTAAAAGGGCCCTCGAGGAGCCTGCTTCCTCCCGCACTGCCTCCGATTCCCCAGGTCTACATGGCACAAAGGGCTCCCAGCAGGCATCGCCTGTCTCCTCTGCAGGAAGAGGGCTTGAACCTTGGAGAGGGGAAGGTGGGGCCGCAGCCTGGGGCAGGGGTGGAGGTCTTTCCACTCCCTTCCCTTCCCCATCCCCCAAGGAGAGCCACCAGCTGCTCGGAACACAGGCCCCTCGGCTTCAGGTCGGGTGTAAAGCTCAAACTACGGTGCCAGGGGGGCAGAACCAGCATAATCACCGGCTGCTTTATGAGGCATCTCCTGGCTCCTTGAGCCGCAGTTGTTGCTCCCTGGCAATTAGGCCTCAGGACTTTATACCTGCCGCTGCGGAGCCTTTAGTGAAGGAAGAGGAGCTGAGTATTTACAGTGGTCCTGCCGCTCTCCACCGCTGCTGTCTACCCTCAGCCCGAGCCTGCGAGCCCCCGCACGCGCCTAGCACTCGTTAGGCTGTAGAAAAACATTTGCTCACTGAACAAATAAATGAAGGGATTGCAAATCTGAGCCAATGCATTAAATGGAGACACATTTCCAAATAGATAAAAATGGCTGTCATATGTTGTCCCCAAATTTTGGAAAATATTAACTTGTTGGCTAGAAGATATAGGAACTTGTATTAAAAATACATGTGTGGAGCAGGTGGAGCTCAGTGGTTGAGCACCTGCTTCACCTCATGTATGAGGCCCCAGGTTCAATCCCCGGTACCTCCTAATATATATATATATGTTGTATATGTATCTATATATATACTATATATATATAACGTTACAGGGGAATGTTTGTACATACGTGAATGCATTTTCCTCCCAGTATAATGTTATTTCAAGTCTAAATGTACCAATAGCATTCTTCTGAACAAAATGAAATACTGTATTTCTGTTTCAGAAATATTTTTTTACTGAATATTTGACCAGATTAATAAACTGCAAAATGTGTATGTAACAAGAGCCCCAAACCAGGAGCAAATGCTGAATGTGAGCTCCAGGACACAGCAGGCACAGTTAGGGAGCAAAAGACAAAAACAAAAAGAGCAGACAAGGAAGGTCCTCAGGCGAGCCCAAGGAGGAGGAAGGCGGGGCGCAGAGTGGGTTCAGGTGGAATTCTGCTCCTCCAGGGAAGCGGGCAGGTGAAGGTCTGGTCTGCCCGTTTGCTTGTAACGTGGGAGGATAGCAGTCAGCATCCCTTCAGGAAACCGCCGCCTCTCACCTCACCCCTTCCAAAAATAAGGTCGAGTGGCAGGCTGGAGACACGCGGTAGGGAAGAAGATATTGCTCAGAGGGCGTCAGCACCTAATATCCAGGGAGTGAGCCTGGGGAGGGCCGGGTGTGCCGGGGGGAGGGGGAGTAGGCCCCGCCTCCGCCAGAGGCCTGGGAGGAGATGACCACCTGGAGGGCAGCATAGCCAGCTCCCTTCTTTGCATATCTCAGGGACTCATGTTCCCATGACTTCTAACATCCTTCACTTTAGTTTTCACAACCCATATGACAATATTGTACCTTAAAATATGGGCCTCTTTTGGAAACGCTGGGGGCAGGAGGAAACCATCCACCTGTTCTGCCCCAGCTGTGTTACTGGTGCTGCTAATCTGAGGGGTAAAAAGAGGTGATCTCGGCTGGTATATTTTTTACCAGAGTAAAATTTTTTAAACGCACCATTCTGTAAGGCCAGAAAGCACATGAAGAGCTTCAACATCCTAGCTATTAGAGAAATGCAGATCAACACTGCAGGGAGATGCCGTTTCACACCTTACGGAATGGCCATCATTTAAAAAACAACAACAGAAAACAACCAGTGCTGGAGGGGCTATGGAGCAATAGGACCACTGCTTCACTGGGGGCGGGAGGTAAAATGCTGCAGCGCCCGTGGAGGACACTTTAGCGGTTCTTCTGGAAACAAAATATAGAGTGGCTGTGTGATCCAGCAATCCTGCGACAAGGAATATATTCAGAAGAAGTGGGAGCAGGGGCATGAGCAGACCTCTGCACACCAATGTTCATGGCAGCATTAGTCACCATTGCCAAAAGGGAAACAACCCAAGTGTCCATCAATCAATGAATAGATAAACAAGACGAGGCGTATACACACAATGGAATACTACTCAGCTCCAAGAAGAAACGAAATCGGGATGCACATGACAACATGGATGAACCCTGAGGACATGATGTTGAGTGAAATAAGGCAGACACGAAAGGACAAATATAGTATGATCTCACTGATATGAACTAAATACGAGGAGTAAACTCATGGAGGTAAACTCTAGAGTATAGTTTACTAGAAGACAGAATGTAGGTTGAGAAGGAGGAGCTGATGCTGGATATAGTAGAATGTTTAATAAGGCGGATTGTAAACATGGGGAAATGGATGGAGTTGATGGCAGCACATTATAGTGAGTATAATGGGCTAGGCTAGGGAACTTAATGTCAATTGAAAGAAAGCTAGAGGATAATCCAGGGAACGATAACAGTGATTTCATTGGTGGATGCTGATTGTGGTTAATAGTACAAACACAAGAATGTCCCTCTATTACAAGGTGTTAAGAACATGAAGATACAAGGAAAACTACAACTAATGTAACACATAGACTATACTTAACAGTAATATTGTAGTATTTTTACAGCAATGGCAAAGAAGGTACTATATCAATGCTAAGGGTCAATAATAGGGGACTATAAGAGGGTATGGGATTTTTCCCTTTGGGGTAATGAAAATGTACTGAAATGGACTAAGCTTATGACAGCCCAACTCTGTGATGAAACTGAGAGCCATTGAGCGTACACTCTGGAGGGACAGTACAAGGCAGGGCACCATACAACACAGTGAACCATGCGGGGAAGATGGACTGTGGCTAACAGGACAAGTACGAGAGTGCTCTCTCAGGAACTGTAACAAATACACAGCACTAATACATGGTGTTACTAATAGGGTGGTTTGTGGGGAAATACACCAAATATAAGCTATGGACTAGAGACAGCAATATTGTAACGATGTTCTTTCATCAATTGTAACAAATGTAGCACAACAGTGTAAGGTGCTAGAGGTGGGTCCATGCGTGGAATTCTGCATAATGCATGATTGTTGTGTAAACGAACAGCTTCTCAAATAAAATAAAATAAAAATAAAAAACAAAAAACCATATGACTGTACAACACAAACAGTGAATCCTAGTGTAAACCATGGACTAGAGTTAGCACTATTGTAATCATAATCTTTCATCAATTGAAACAAATGCACCACACTAATGCAAGAAGTTAATAAAGGGG
>JAQZBX010086561.1:0-12981 GCA_029593785.1 Cabassous unicinctus | reverse complement strand
TTGCAGCCACTGTGGAAGACAGTTTGGCAGTTCTGCAGAAAGCTAAGTATGGAACTAAAACTTAACTGGGCAATCCCACTACAAGATATATAACCCAAAGTATTGAAAGCAGGGTTCCAAGCAGATATTTCTACACAAATGTTAATAGCGACTTTTTTCCAAAGTGCCAAAAGGTGGAAGCAATCCAAATGTCCATCAAACAATGAATGGCTGAACAAAATGTGGGATATACAAACAATGGAATTTTAGTCATCATTAAAAAGGAATGAGATTATGGTTCATGTCACAACATGGATGATACTTGAAGTATGCTGAGTGAAATCCAATCTCACTGATATGAAATAACTAGAATAAGCAAATTCAAAACCTTGGAATCTAGAATATAGGATACGAAGGCCTGGGTTGGGAGTAAGGAAGGCAGAGTTAAAGCTTAAATTTTACAAAATTTCTATTTCGGTTGATTTAAAGTTTTTGTGATAGATGTAATATATTGTTGTAATTGTAACACAAAATTGTTAATATAATTAATAGCAATGAATTATATATGTGAATGTGGTTAAAAGAGGAGGTTTTGGTTTTATCTATGTTACTTGAATAAGAATTTAAGGATAAAACATAGCACTCTACAACACAATGAATGTTATTTTAAATGATGAATGAATATTTTTTCATGAATTATAACAACTGTACCACACTAATGTAAGGTGTCAATAGCAGGATGGTATGGTATATTGGAACGCATTATTTTTTATATTATGCATGATATTTCTGTAAATATATAACTTCTCTGATGAAAAAAATTGTTAAAAAAACTATCAAAAAAAGAGAAAAAACCACAAACACAAAACTTTTCATGTGATTTTTTCACTCCTGTAATTCCATAGGCAATTACAAAAACTACTGGCAGGCTACATATTGGGAAAGTTGCCTTACACATGCATTCCTGTCATCTCAAATCAGCTCTCTCAGCTCAGCTCAGTTCCTAACAGCCTCAAATACAAAATATCCTTGTGTTAAAAAATCATTCATGATGTGTATCCTTTTAATTCAACTCTTCAGTGTGTAACCATGGTTTTTCACTTGGCATTTACTGCTTTTAAAATCATAATACTATCCAACAAATTATTACCATCCACTATTTAATTAATGCCACATTCTGCTCCAAAGTATCTCCCTACATTATCTATAATTTTTGAGGAATGCCTGTTTTAAAATTTGTATCCTAAACTCAACAATTGCCATGTGCTTTGCTTGAACCATTCTAAGTCATAAAGAAAAAAATATTTTAACTGTAACAGTCATTTTCCCCAAATAATTAATTTAATATTGAGTGAAGAAGTAAAGGATCAGTGCAACAAAACAAAGAGCACAGCTCTAGACCTGTTCATATACAAGCACTTAAAATGTGTCAGATGTACAGAGGGGGTAATACAATAAAAATAATAAGTATTTCTTATCAAATGGTGCTTGTGTAGTTATATAATTATTGTGGATAAAATGAAATTTTATGCCTATCTCTCACCATACAAAATAACATAGATTAAATGACAAAATAGGAAAGTCAATACTATAATTATTTTAGAGCCAAATTATTTTATAGCCTTTACCCAAGCATTTAATAGTAAACAGTTTTTTTGTAAAGATAATCAAGTTCTTAAATCCACATTTTCCCCTTCCCTCGTATTTTATTTGGCCTAAGATTGCTACATCGTCAATCTTTATATATATGGGTACTGGAATGCAATCCTTTTATAGGGATGAGTACTAAAATGGGAAGAATAATACAAACTACATCAAGCATACCCTATTAAAATTGAAGATTTGCATAATCAACAAACAATGGACCTGCTTTTTAACAACAGATACATTTTTGTTATTCTGGCCACTGAGACTAGAATTCATGGTATGAGGGTTTGAAGTTGCATGTTCCCCAGAAATAACTTGTTCTTAAAGTTAATCCATTCTTGTTTAAACCCATTGTAAGTAGGAACTTTTGATGAGGTTTCTTCAGTTAAGGTGTTGCCCTCCTTAATCAGGATGGGTCTTAATCCTCTTATTGGAGTCCTTTATAAGCAGAATGGAATTCAGACAGACCAAAAGCCAAAGAAGGAGTAGCTAGAAGCTGAGCATCAATGGAACCCAGATAAGAAGGGAAGGACCATGAGACACTTCAATTTGCCTTGACATGTGACAGAGTAGCCCAGGACCAAAGATCACTAGCAGCCAGCCCCAAAACATCATTCTTTGGGAAGAAATCATCACCTTGATGATACCGTCATTTGTACTTTCTCTTAGTCTCAAATCTGTGGCTTCTCATTGTTTAAGCCACCCCTTTGCACAGGATTTGCTTTAGCTGCATAGGAAACAAAAACAATGGGTTAATCACTTAAATCAAGAAACATTCTTACCTCTAAGGAAGAGAGAAATAATGTTAGTACTAAACTGTTTAGTTAATCCTTTAAAATTAACTCATTTTAATTTGATTAACTCATCTATTCTCTTTTCCAAGAGATTGGCTTTTATTTTCTCTTCTATATTAGAAGAATGTGCATTTCCCTATGCTTTTGGAACAAGTTTGTGTTCTTTACAGCTCAATATTTGAGAAGCAACCTCTGTTATCTGTTTCCATAATGAAAAAATATAAGACCCAACTATGTGCAAAAAGTGAATATAAGATCAGAGCTGACTTGTGAGCTGGGTTTAAACAGTCAACTGATTTGCTAGTAGATTTTGTGCTTCTTGCTCTTATGTATTTAAACAAAATTTCCTGATCGTTTCCTGATCTTTTCCTGATCTTTTACCTGATGGAGGGAGGTGGTGTTTCTAACCTGGAATCCATGGATCAGCTATACCTGAAGTCATGACTATAACATGTCAAAGTAGGGAGGAATTGAAAAATAAGTCTTGAGGAGAAATAATAATGCTCCTGAGTAACTTTGAATAGCAAATACTTGAAGTCTGACCAGTTTTCACACATTTCTTTATTAAAATTTAGAAATAATTTATTTATTTCTCCATGAAATACTTACTTTTTAGGTCATACCTCCCTTAAAATCTAGCACAGATATTTAGTCTATTAAAAATGTATATAACAGTTTTCCTGATAAAGAAACCATCAGCACAATAGTTAGAAAAAGCAAAATTATGAAGAAAATAGTAAGGGACTCATTTGATCCTAACAAATTTTTAAATAAATATTTGAAAGTGTGTGTCCAATGAATGGTGAAAGAAGCCAAAGGTTATAATATACACTGAAGCATAATGAGGGATAGCTGCTTTTATACATCCTAAATATATATATAAAGCTTCTAGGAAAGGTAACAGACATGCAATGCTGACATGTGTTTATTGATTGAGATTTTGATTAAACAAGAATGAAATAGTTTAACCTCATTCTGCTAACACCAGGAGCCCCTAGCAGGCAGCCACATCTAAGTTAAATGTATCTGAAGTTTCCTGTTTATTGAAATAGATACTAAAAAAATTGTTTGGGGAATCATGGGCAGCTTTTACATATTGAAATCTGACAGGAAAGAGACCTGCAAAGTGACATTGATGGGACACCCCAAAACCATGTCTGGTTCCTTGCATACTCATCATGAAACAACTCACCAATCAATTACATCCAGGGAATAGAATTCCTAATCAGATTTCAATTGCCTCAGACACAATTGTGTGTAGACACCTAAGCTTATGCAGCACTGGCAGAAATGGAGAGTTTGAATGAAAAAGAACAGAAATAAATATTTTTAAATGACCAAAAATATGCTGAGAAAAGCCATTGGAGAGTGTCATATCATTACACTTCTATTGGATATATTCATAGATTTAAAGGATGATTTTTTTCATCTGTATTATGGTATGAGAAAAACATATACCATTAAATGTTCATTTCTTATGTTTGAAGAGATCTCAATGGATATTTCTCATAATATATAGCTTTAATTCAAATACGTTAAAAATACTAAAGAGATCATTTATCTCTCCAACTCTGATATTAAGAAAGAAATTGGTGATTAAATAATAAATAAATCAAGTACAAAGAACAATTTTTCATTAATGGAAAACTTAAGTTGAACTTCAGAAATCCATAAAATACAATATCATATGATAACAAGAAAATTTAAAAATTAGAAGCAAATAGTAGCAGATTCTTTCAGAAATCTTTAGAATTAGAATTAAGTAGATCTTGATATACAAATATCTGGAAGGAAAAAAACTTTAACAGAAATTCTAGATGTGAATACAAATAAAAATAAAAATAATATATGCTGAAATATAAAGATAATCACACGTGAAGAGATTAAGCAATGTATAATCTTTTATGGTTGTTAATTGAATATAAAATCAGTGGTGTATTTACATAAGTAACAGCTATGAATAAGATCCAAGTGGGACAAATATGTTTTAAAATTTGTTAATGTATTCCTCAATTGTCAAAATATATAAATATATATTTTTGACATTGGATGAATATGTGTAAATTTCAGGTTTTTATAAGGTTTATTAGTTTTGTATGACAGGAAGCCTGTTTCCTAACTAACTGCTTTTATCTCATTTGAATACTACATACTGAACCATAATGAGATGGATTTGTCAGCTGAATATCAATGACTATAAGTTCCTAAATGCCAATAATTTTTAGATAGGATTCTTTTTTCAAAAGATTTATTTTATTTATCTTTTCCACCCCCTTGTTTTTTGTGCTTGTTGTCTTGCTCTCTGTAACCATTCGCTGTGTGCTCTCTGTCTGCTTGTCTTCTCATCTTCTCTTTAAGTGGTACTAGGAACTGATCCTGGGACCTCCGATTTGGAAAAGAGGCACTCAATCGCTTGTGCCACCTCAGCTCCCTGGCTTGCTGTGTCTCTCATTCTCTCTCCTCCTTGACTCTTTTTGTTGCATCAGCTCACCATGTGGGGCCAAGTTCACTTTCACCAGGAGGTCCTGGGAAACAAACCTGGGACCTCCCATGTGGTAGACAGGAGCCCAATTGCTTGAGCCACATCTGCTTCCCTAGATGGGATTCTAGATGGGATTCTAAAGTTAAAAATGCAAACTTCAATTAATTTAATGCTGAGAAAAAAATGGTTAATAAGTTTTAGGCCACTAGAATGCTAACTAAACCTTAAGGAATTAGAAAAATAAAACTCATTCAAACTTGAGAATATCAATTTTATATCTTATTGGTGGAAAAACATAATCATACAGAATAAGCAAGATCTGGTGTTCTGAAGGCAAGTACAATATACATGTATTGCTACATCTCACACAATTCTGTAACTGAAGAATCTTAGCTTTTCATCATGTAGAAAGCTTGAATGAAACAAGTATGGCATAAATCTTTTCATACAAAGCCCAGGGAAAGACCAAAATATTGCAAATTATATTCTGTGTTAAAGGGTAAGTTTTTTATAGACAACTCATGAGAGATGTTATTAATGTGGGAATGTGTGGGATGGGGAAGGAGTTGGGCATATGGGAATCCTTTATATTTTTTATGTAACATTATTTAATTTAAAGCTTTTTTTAAAATAAAAAACAAGCATTTCAAAAACGATAAGAAAAATAAAACGTGTCAAATATAAATTAAATATTCTTATTTTTATTTTTCATATGACAAAAACCTGCTGGGGAACTCAAATATCTGTTGAACATTGTGCTTCAAGCATTCTTAATCCCTCTGTTCCACAGTTTATATAGATCAGGGAGTTTGTAAGTGGGAGAGTCATTATGTAGAGCATGGCTTTGAAAAGATATTTAAAAGATGCTTCATCTGCAGTGAGACTTAAGACAGCAATCAATCCAGAGATTGTCAACATAATTAAAATTCCAAAATGTGGGGAGCAGGTGGATAAGGCTTTATTATGGGCTTCAACAGAATACATACTAAGCCTCATTGAAAATATATTAATATATGATATAAACAATAAGGTAGAATATGTAATGGCCATGCATGCACTTAATGTTAGTACTACAAACTCAGAAAACCAAACATCTGTAAATTAGATCCTCAAAATTCGAGGTATGTTAGAGAAATATTGATGGATCATATTGGACTCTGAAGGGATGCATGAACATGGTGTCTGTGTGGATGGCAGAAGAGACCAACCCACATGCCCGTGAAACACCTGCTCGTTGTGTGCACAAATGTAGGGTGTTGGTGAGCCCATAATGCAGAGTGTGGCAAAAGGCAACACAGCAATCATAGGACATCACCACAAGGAAGGACAACTCTGTGGCTCAAAGAAAATAACCATGAAAACTTTGCAGCACATGCTGTGAGAGAAATCAATTTACTCCTTATTACTTGAGGAACAATATCTGAAATTCAGCATAGTCCTATGAGGGATAAATTGCCTATAAAGAAATGCATTGGAGAGTGTAATCTTGGATTGGTCACAATGAGAGAAACAATTAGAAGATTCTCAGTCTGGGCTCTGAGATAAATCACTAAGAACAGCAGACTTTGCAAGCCTTGAATCTCCTGGGAGCTTGAGCTATTCATAAGGAGGAATTCTTTGAAGATGGTGAAGTTGTCTATGTCTCTTTATATGATACAGTCTCCCTGGGAGTCAAAGTATAAGTTTATAAGATGATGTTAAAAACCAAAATGGAAACAATCCACTATATTGGTAAATAATATGCAAACATTGACATCTATATAAACTTGTAACCTGGAAAACACGATACAGGAAATCAACAAATGGCAGCTTTGTAAAATCAATGAATACACATATTCCTTTTTTGTTGTTCCTACTTCCAACTTTGTTCAGATATATTAACATTAGAATTCATAGCATAAAAGAATCTATGACACGAGATTTATTATGAGATTGAGGTCCAACAACCTTTCAATCATTTAGCCATATTTACACTATTCCTGAAAAAGATCTTTTAAAACTGACTGAACACATCCAGTGATTGCATACTTTATCTTCAATATCAAATGGTCAACAACACATGATTTGTAAGAATTTGCTAGTGGTTTTGAACACTGCACATCTGTGACTGGTTCTTTTCATGTACCAGGGAACAAGGATGATTTCTGATATATCCCATTCTATGATGGTATGGCCTAGAAATTGTTTCTGTTACACAATAAATGAATAGTTCTGAGGATCTTAAGAGAATGGTTTTATTCCAAATGAGAGGACAAAATTATTATTTATCATTCTATAATTTTAGTTGTTTTATAAGACAGGCAAGTTCTTTCTTTTCACCTTTATAACATTATCTTTTAAAGGGATATTTGATTTAAAAAACTAATCAGTTCCAATTTCTTCATGGCGTTGTGAATCTAGAGTTGCCTTGCTATCACTCTATTTTACTTTCTCACCTGGACACTGTATCTAAATAAAACCATTCCATCTGAAATTACTCCTCCACAAAGCATCAATTCACCTTCAGGCATGAATTCCAATGGTTAATGAGGGGCTAACATTATGCCCAGATTCTTCTCCTGTATTCCTATATAGATTCTTGAAATCTCCTCTATGGTAAAATAATATACAAACTTCAACGTATTTAATTTTGCTTTTCTGGTAGCATTTCATAACATAAAGATATCTTGTTCCAATACTCATTCTTTTAAAGTTAAAACTAATTACCTATAAGTTTAATTTCAGTACTAATTAATTTTCATGTGTTGAAAATCTAGAATTGAGGAATTATAACTATAAAAATAGAAGTTGTATTTTATTAATATTTTATTTTTATAAAATCCTTTTTACTTTGCAAAAATAGTTTATATTTTTCAAGAACAGTTTAATCAATACTAATCATAAAGTTGATTTGTTTACACTGGTTATATCCATGTAATTTCTAATATTTACAAAATATTTGGGGCCAATTGTTTTTCAGCAATATCTTTGCAATTATGTGTGGCCTCTTCTAATATCCATAAATTTCAAAGTAGAGTAATAACTTCACCAGATAACTTTATTAACTACCAAAACTTTATGAATGGTTAAGATGATAATGAACTATGGTATATGTTACCGAACTGAACTAGATTTACAACCATTTTTTAATATTTGCCTTATTAAAATCTTGTTTAGAACTTGCTCATTAGAAGTCTACTTCCTATCTTCCTTCTCTTCAGATTGCACCCTTCTACTCAGTCTATAGAAATTTTCATTTCACTGTGATAAATTTATCATACTGCTTCTTCTTCGAAATGCATCATGATGGTTAAATGAATAGCCTTGTCCATTAGGGCTCAGAGTTTTTTCCCCATGGTTATTATTACCTCAGGAATACACTGAAAGTATTTGCTTCATTATTTTTAAATGTGAACCAGAATATACTGATTGGGATTGCCAATTCCTTGTCTATTGTTAAACAGATATCTAATGATTAATTAAAATGATAAGTCAGTCCATAGACTCTATCTAGGGGCCCTAAATAGCCAAAGACATATTGAAAAAGAAAACTGAAATTGGAGAAATAAACTACCCTGAGTTTAAATCATACTACAAACCAATAGTGGTCAAAATTGTATGGTATTGGCACAAAAGATAGACATAGTAACCAATGGAACAGAACTGAGAGTTCTGATATAAATCCTCACATTTATGGTCAACTGATAAGGCCATGGAGCCCACTCAACTTGGAGACAATGGCTTCTTCAACAAGTGGTGCTTGGAGAACTGGATACCTGTATTAGTCAGCTAAAGGGGCACTGATGCAAAATACCAGAAATTTGTTGGCTTTTATAAAGGGTATTTATTTGGGGCAGAAGCTTACAGTCACAAGGACGCCATAAAGTTTAAGTTACTTCCCTCACCAAAGTCTGTTGTCACATGTTGGAGCAAGATGGCTGCTGGTCTCTCTGGGGGTTCAGCCTTCCCCTTCCTCCTAAGTCTCTGGGGTCCCAGCTTCTTCTGATCTCAGCTCTAGGCTTACATAAGGCTTTGTCTCTCTCCAACCATAAGAGGTACTTTTTCACTCAAATTCATTTGCCATGTGTTGAGCAAGATTGTGGTGGCTGATTTTGTGAAGGTTCAGCCTTCCTCTTCCTCTTAAGTTTCCATGGTCCCAGCTTCTTCTGATATTAGCTGCAGGCTTGGATAAGTCTCATCCCTCTCCTGGAGCCATTTCTCTCTGGGCTCAGCTGCTCTGTTCTTTCCACAAGGTCAGCAGTAGACTGTCAGACTCTCTCTCTTCCCAGTGCCTCTGCCATGTTATGTAGCTGTCTCTATTCCTTTGTGCTTTTCTCCTGTGTGTTTACTTCCCAGAGCTCCAGGATCAAAATGCCAACTCTCTCTTCTTCTGTGTTTTTACTGTGAGTCCCTGCCCACCAAGGAGGTAGGGACTCAATGTCCTACTGATCTGGCTGAAATCAAAGCCTTTATCATAATTTAATCAAGTAAAAGTGAAACCACTGAATTTAATAATGTCTAATATGAGGAAGAGCCCAGTTTACAAACACAATCCAATATCTATTTTTGGAGTTCACAAACAATATCAAGTGCTACAATATCCATATCCAAAAGAATAAGAGGACCACCATCTCATGCCCTATACTAAAATTAACTCAAGATTGATCAAAGAACTAAATATAAAAGCTAAGACCATAAAGCTTTTGGAAGATAATCTAGATAACCTTCTATGAGATCGTGTAGTAGGAAATCACTTCATAAATTTTATATGCAAAGCAAAAGCAACCAAATAAAAATAGATAAATGGGAACTTCTCAAAATTAAAAATTTTTTTCTTCATAGGAGTTTGTCAAGAAAGTAAACAGCAGCCAATGCCCTTTCTCAATGGGAGAAAATATTTGGTAACTATCTATCTGATAGGGGCATAATATCAAGCATGTAAAAAGAAATCTTTCATCTTGAGAGTAAAAAGACAAAAAACCCATTTTAAAAATGGGCAATGATTTGAATAGACACGTCTCCAAAGAATATATACAAATGGCAAAAAAAGCACATGAAAAGATTCTCAACAACACTAGCTATTAGGGAAATGCAAATCAAAATTACAATGAGATATAATTATACTGGCAGCTATTAAAAAAAACAGAGAGCTAAAGTGTTGGAGAGGATATGGAGGAAAGGGAACAGTTAACCAAATTTACTTTTAAAACAACATTCTCTGATGATTCCAATAATGAGGGACATGAGTTGACTAATTAATGAGAGATGAGGGTAAATGTAGTGGAACAAAATATGGAGATACATGTTACCAAATCCACAGGAAGTGGAGTTAATAACAAGGTTATCCTAGGGTAAAGAAAGAGATGATCTCTATTTGCCCTGTTTCAGACATTCTAGCCCAATTTCCTGGCCCAAAGTTTTCTCCATTTCTTTGTGAGAGGGTTGGGATTGCAGAGTCTGCAAAAAGATACACCAAACAGTATGTAAGAAGACTTCAGATAGCCTGGTCTGGTTGTACACTAAAATGTTCTAATAAATCTTTCATCTATTTATGTGCCAGGTGAGACCTGAATCTCAGCAGAGTTGCAACAACTCCTCTCCAGTTCACTGGACTAACCCAGGACAACTAGCAAGAAAATGATGATGGACACCACAAATGTTATTTATTATTTGACAGTTATTCATCATATATGTGTATATATATTTATATATAATTATTTATTTAAATAACAGCATCTATGCTTGGAGAAATTTTTTAAAAATTTTGCCATGTATTTCATGTAATTGGAATGATACAATATTTGTCCTTTTTTATGAGTTGTATTAATGTGTCTTTGCTAGGCTGTTATGACAAATACCACACAATGTGTTGCCTTACACAACAGGAATTTATTGTCTCATGGGTCTAATGCTAGAAGAAGTCCAAAATCAAGCAAGGTTTTCTTTCTTCTGTGCTGTATGTCCTCGTGCTGAAATCTGTCAATCCCTGAGGTACCTTGGCTTTTACAGCCTCCCATCGAGGGCTGTGTCCTCTCCTTTCTCCTTCTGTGACTTAGGTATCTCTTTAATACAGTTATTAGAATAAAGCCCCATTCTGCTTTTGTTGGGCCACATGTTAACTTAAAAAATACCACCTCCAAAATGCCTTATTTCCAATGGATCCACACCAACAGGGATGCAGATTAAGATTAAGAGCATGTGTTCGTTGGGGCACATAATGCAACTTATCACAATGTTACCACAGTAAAATGTTAAATAATATACAACTTGCTCAAATTCATTCAACTTGTATGTGGTATGATATTTGAAACTAGGCAACATGGCTCGGAGAACTACACACTTAATATCTAAATTATGTTAGCATATAGTAAGCAATGATTGCTCCAAATGTAGCCAGAAATAACCTTGTATTTACCAGATATTCTGAACTCTTCAGAATAAAGGATATTACATCTGATTCACACCAAAATCCCTGTGAATTTGTCATAGATTAATTACTTCCCCTCATTTTTTAGTTCATTGACTCAATAATCACTTCCACACATTCACAGGTAACACTATTTCATGTTTTTCAACTCTTCTGTCCATTCTTGTATTTCAGTGTGGTCCTATTCACAGTGCTCTGGAGATCATTACATTCTGGAATTACCTTTGGACATCCATTGTCACTGGACAGTAAGGAATGTGTCCCCAATGGCTTTGCTTGTAATGCCACAGACATGCCCAGGATTTTATAAATCATATCATGATTGACCTGTTTACACAACATAATAATAATGCTTTTTTTTCTTGTGCAGACATTGTCAAATCATATATGCATAGAAAAATTGGTTAAACCATCTTTAAGGCCTTGATTTTGTGAAGCTAACAAGGGAAACTTTGATTCTCATCTTCAATTTAAGAATATACAACATTAAAGAAAGAGTCGTTATAGTTGTTACTGTTGTTCATGTCTTCCTTTCATCCTTCTTTCTCCTTAACTTTTTTTTTTAAGGTACCCAGCCTGGGATTGATCCCAGGACCTCCAAAACGGGAAGCCAGCACTCAACCATTGAGCTATATAGGCTCCCCTGAGTTGGTTTTTCCATTTTGTTTTTAGGAGCTGAAACAAAACAAACCCAGGACCTCCCATGTGGGAAGCAGGTGCTCAACTTCTTGAGCCACATTCATTCCCATTCTATGGTTTTACTATTTCCATTTTTATTCAATGCTTCCAAATATAAAAATGTCAAGATTCTTTCACCAATTATCTCAAATGAGACAATGCAAAAAAATTCTAATTATGTACTACAATCATTTCCTCCCTTCAGTGCTGCTGTTTTATACAATAGTTTGATCAACTGAAAATTGAATGGTATGTGCTTGGTTGAAAAATGTCATCTGTTTAAAAAATATGCAGGACAGTTTCTCCCTCATGTCTGAAAGTCTTTACAATAACTAGTGCTTTCCTGTTTTGTTTTGTTTTTTTTTAGGAGGCACATGGGAATGAAAAATTTAGATACCCAATGTTATCCAACTATCACACAGAAATCACAAAGGATGGTCCCAAAACTGCAAACTATGGAGTGTTGAGATAGTAAACATTATTTACTATCTCAACTATCTCAGCTATCTTCAACTGTGTAGCTTGAAGATGTTGGAATTTTGTCTTAAGAGAAATAAATTTCCTTAGGGTCTTTTCTCTAAGTTTGCTAGACTGGGTTCCAGAAGAACCCTCCATGAATTTAAAATGTCACCCTCTGTGACAACTGCAAAATATTCTGTACCAAAAACATAGTACAAGTATTTATAAAGTAAGATCATGCATTATTACTTCTAATATATATAAGAGAAATCTCCCCAAGTACTTGTGAAAGCATTTCAGGTGGAGGCAATCTTATATATAAAAACCATCCAGCATTAAAGATGGCGTCGGCTTAGGAGGGCGACTGCAAGCAGCTCCCAGATCACGGCAGAGAGTGGACAGGGTGCGGCACGGGTGTCTGTGCTGTGGGTGTGTGGAGTAAGAAGCTTGGGACATCTATCTGGACAGATCGATGGTGTGGACTGAACCATAGAGATTCGTGAGTTTTAAGCCTGCCTGTGGTGCTTAACACAGTC
>JAQZBX010086560.1:0-12982 GCA_029593785.1 Cabassous unicinctus | reverse complement strand
GTTTAAGGAAGACAAACGAGAATGATACGGCTGTGAGTTCCTCACCCAGGTAAGTAGATATGACTGACCAAACCAGCTCAGTCAGGGCGCCTGTACCCTCCCAGACTTCCCATAGCTGTGTCTGTGGACAGTGAAGACCCCTTGCCTGTTTTGAGAAGGCTTGTTCTTTAGCAAAGACCATGGAGTGGCTGCTTAACTGCAAAAAGAAGATAATTACACATTCCAAGAACAAATGAAAAGAAAAACCACTGTTCTATTTTTCTATTCCAAACAATAAGAGACCGAGGAAATATTGGAGGCTTAAAACCAAAGCTTCAGTCTGCAAATTAGAGTATAGATATCATTAAGAAATTAGAATTGAGATATTGGGTATAAACAAAAGAATCTGGTATTTAGAAACAGTAATTCAAAACAATTAAATTGGACCATGCCTCATCCACCTTCCCATTAACAAATAATTCAATACATTCAACAAAAGATGGTTGACATGGTTTCTGCTCATGAGAACACGTCCAAATGAGACCAAGTTTTGAACACACAATCGCCAATTCTAACTGGAAGAATGTACAAGGTTGCAGGTGGAGGGCAAAGAAGGTGATGCAGACTGCCACATGGGATAGGCAGGGAACAATTTATGTAGAGAGTATATGAAAACAGAGTCCCAAAGGACGAGGAAAAGGCAATGAGTGGTAAAGTAGAAGCCATGGGTATGGAATAAAACAACATCTTTTGAGCATGTTTCCAATACATGGTGACTGGGTCCATAAAACTCCTGCTTTCTCTTGTCTCCTTCAGTGTTTACGTATCCAGAAAATGGCACTGACAATTTCAGAGACCAGGCAAAGAACATAAACCACCAGGTATTTATGGACATTACAGAAGACAGACCAGACTGGAGTCCTTAGCTCAAGCTGCAGGTCATGACCCAAATGGGTCATGAAATCAATTCCGTGGCCCCCAGACCAGCATTTTTAAAAATAAAATAGAATAATGTAGCATAATGTACCATAACAAAGACAGCCTGGAATAGAACAGAAATATCACAGTGCATCAAAGAATAAAGATAAGTATTGCATTGTATAACTTTTATTTTACTCATATATATTACATACACTTAATATATAATATGTAAATTACATAATTATATATTATTACTATATTTTATGGCATATAAGTATAATATTTTGTATGTTTAGCTATATATATTATTAGGCTAGGATAGGGTAAGCTAGGATAGCATAGCATAGCATAGCATAGCATAGAATAATATATTATAGGTTACCTGAGTTTTGAATAGCATAACATAGCATGGAATAGATAAGAAAATAGCAGAGTACATCTAAGGTAAAAAGGATATATGTCATTTTATGCAGCTTTTATGTTACATATATATCATATGTTAATTATATTTAAATATATTATACAATTATATATGTTATCTTTTTTATTTTATTATATATTATAAAGAATAAACATTTATGTAACATTAACATTTATTTAGTTCATAACATATAGCACTTACACGATTCTCTGTTATAGTCTGTAAAATGAGCATAACAATAGAATCTACTCACAGGGTTGTGAGATTCAAGTTACATAATGCACATAGTAAAATGCCTGGCCAGAGTATGCTCTCAAAAATGGTAGCTTTTATTATCATTGTTACAAAGTTTCATATCCAGGAAATGGTGCCACGATATAAACTAAAATCATTCTGACACCAAAGTTTGCACTTTTTCCACAACGTGAATGAACTAATTGCCAGATTACTATAAACTAAATTGATTCCTGTTGATATGCAAGATACCTATTTCAGGCTAACTGATAAAAAGTCAATTTTAGGAGGTGGGAACTGTTTCCTACTATTCGTGTTTCCCTCTTCCTAATATTCCTGTGTCTGGAGCCAAGCCTGTTATCACTTTTCATGAACAACTATATCAAAAGAAAATTTTTATTTGAAGAAAATTGTAGTGTCTCTGGCAAAGTGTTTCAAATAATTATTTCCAAATGGGTCGTAATGATCTCAAACTTAGCCAAGAAATTAAAGATAAACCTAAAGTTGAAAGAAAATCTTTAATAACAGCTAGATAATTTAATACTTAATATGCATGCAATGAAATTACATCACCTTAACCTTTCCATTTTCTATTTTCTTTCTTTCCTTTATCCATTTATTCCTCTTTCCTCTTCTCATTTTTCTTTGATTTTATCTTTCAGGGACCTCTTTCCAAAGACCTTTTACAGATGAACACCTATGTTGCCTTGTACAGATTTGTACCACAGGAGAATGAAGATTTGGAAATGAGGTAAAAAGAAAAAAAAGAAAAAGAAATAAAATGTAAAAGTTAATGTTTTCCAGGTGGAAAAATTTTTCAATTTTTTGCTGCCTCCTAGCATGCATCAGAGTGACCTCAGATCTTGTGAAAGCACAGGTTGCTGGGCCTTATTCCCAGAGTTCCTGATTCAGTTAGCCTGAGCTGGGGCTTGGGAATTTGCATTCCTAACAAGCCCACAGCTGGCACTGACGCTGCTGGTCCAGGGACCACACTTTGAGAAGCACCGCTTTAGTAGGTAGCCAACAGAACTGCTGATCGGCATTTTCACGAAGATGCAGCATCAGGTGCCCTTGGCATCCTCTGGCTTCTAGTATGGAATCAAACACAAACGTATTTAATCCCCAAATTAACCTTGATTGAAGAATCAAGCTGACTCTAGCAGGGACAACTAGGAAGCATCCCACTTCATGGTAATGAAAAACCTGGGGTGGATAAGTTGATCTTTGTGATATCGATGAAATCTGAACTTGTCTCTTGACCACAGCTTGAGGTTCCTCATGGGTCAGGGGAAGTCAACCTGGAGTCAGTCCTGGGTTCAGATCCTAATTTGCTGTGTGGACTTAAGCCATTATAAACATCTCAGTGCTCTGGTTCCCTTTTTTCTACAAGAGTAATGATGACTTCTTCCCCTTTGGGGACTTGTGAGGATGGAATGATTCATGGACATACAGCACATAGCTAGTGCCCTAGTCTTTGTAAACAGTAAGTGGTAATTATTATGTTTTTTATTAATGTGGTATTTACTGGTGCATCTCAAGGAAAAAGCTCTACCCCTCTCCTCCATTCACAACCCCAAAATATAAGTCATCACAGAAGGCGTTGGCGTTTGCCAATCCTACAGCAAGATAGAAGAGACTGCTTTTTCAGCCAAATGGGTTCTTAGAGATTGGTTCTTTCCTGTTCTGAAAGAATGGAGAGTGAATTAGCCATGAGAACTGTTTAATGCCAGTGCTTTGAAGAGACAGCCTCCATTTTGGAGTGGACTCCACTGGTCCAAAAGCCATGCAGGCCAAATTATAAATCACCAGCCCTTCAGCCGGCTTCTAGGAGGACTTGCCTCTCCGCTCTGGGGTGTTTTGGGTTTCTCCATGTCTTCAGGCTTGTGCCATTTCCCAGGCACGGTCTCTCTCCCACTTGCCTGAATATGCTCTCCCGCTTCAGTGAAAGCATCCTTCTCTCCTATTTTCCCCAAAACCCTTAAAAAAAAAAGAGGGCCACTGAAAGGCTCCAATTAGACCCTGTTTCCCTGGGTCCACGTGGCATCGGGGTCAACTCAGCAGCTCGCCCTCCTTCCATGGTGGATGCAGCATCTACACATAGAGACTTCATAGCAGACTTGTTTATTGTGCCAGAGTCTAGCAACTCCCCTGGCTCACATCCCATGGTCAGCTTTGTTCCATTAGTAGCTTGAGGGCTGCTTCCAAGAGATTCTTGAGCCTTTCCAGACCAGAGTTCAGCACCATAATCCTGCTCCTTAGTCTTATTCAGACAGTTAAGCCCTGGTACATCTGAGCTTTCTCCATCGTTGAGTAAGAATTGCCACGCTGCACACACTGTCGGTAGTTGTAAACGCTTTCTGAACAGCTCTGGCATCAGTGTGGGAGGAGGAGGTGGCATTTGTCAAGTGAGGCCCTAGTCTCTCAGATACGACCAGCCCTGTGAGTCAGAGCCTTCCTGGGACTCTGCTGGGATGGAACCTTGCCTTCAGCTCCTCTAACTGTCAGTGAAGACAGTGATGTATAGTTACATTGCAATAAGTACAGAATATTGAGCCTTTCGAGAACGTCATTTGGCTGTCTAGAATTTAATGTTTAACAACTTCACATTGTGCAGGTTCCACAATTTTATATTAGAAGATTATTCTGAAGCCATCAGATGAAAAACAACAATTCCAGAGAAAGACAGCATGCTGTTGGGGTGGTGAGAAATGGCAGGTAGCTGCCTGGTGGTAGCAGTAACTTTTTGTGCTTATTTTAGTTGGTTGCAGGCCACTCAAAGTCAAGTTGTCTGGTCACGAATCAAACGTTTGCTTCAAGGCAAACAGGACTATTCATTCCTAGGAGTGAAATGGCTACATTGCATAGACTCCAAGATTGGAATGATAAATCATAATTACGTTGTTTTGGGGGTTTTTTGCCAAGAGATTGTAGCTTCTCATTTTAAGAACAGGACATTTGATTTAGAGTGTGGAAGGCAGTGCTCTGGGGATTTGGTATAATTCCTCCAATGAACTGGTGCTTTGTGAAATATCTTTTCTCTTCAAACCATAAGGGAGAAAAAAAATCCTTTTAATAAAATGCCATTCTTATCCACCACATTCCGATCCAGGAAAGCACACTGGATATTGTCTTCAGGAAAGAGAACGAAGGAGATGAGAATATAGGGAATATTAAGAGCATGCGCTTGAAGGTGAAGAAAGCCTAATGGGCAATACCAGTGGTCGTAGATCAGCTCAGCATCAACCATTGCTCCCACAAGCATGTATTGTATATCCATCTGCTCACCAATAGGGAAAGCTTTTTCACCAAGGGCCATTGTTCAGACCGCTGTACAGACCTGAAGAGTCCATGCTGGCACATGGCACCTGGCAACTCTTCCCTCCCACCCGCAGACTTGGTGCTTAGGGTGAGTGATGTTACCATGTGCCCAGGACCCAAGCCAGCCACCAGGGAAATTTCCCTTTATCTTGTACACAAAATTAAATTGCTGATCAATTCCTACTGGTTCTAGTTGCCTAAAGTCTATGGTACTCATTCCCATCTTTATCTCTCCCTGGATTGTTCCAGCAGGTTCTACCTGCTCTCTGTGTTTCTAGTCTTGCCCCTACTTCTCCCTTCCAATCCATCATGGAGAGAAATTGCACTAAAGCAATGGTACAGTAATGGAGATTGTCCAAACTTTGGAGTCAGACAGAAGGGATGCAAATCCCAGCTCCTCTGCTTTCTAACAATAGGGCCTACCACCTAACTTTCTGAACCTCATCTGGAGAACAGTGATAACAGGGCCTGCCCTTATAGGATGGCTGCGATCAAATGAGATAGCAATATCTGGTACATATAGGAAGAGCTTAATAAAGGTTAGTTCCAACCAGTTCTATGTCACACTGCAGGAGTAGATGTTTCCTTTGGGAATTAAGAAATGGTGGGGGGGTTTTGAGGGGGAGGAGGCAAAGGGAGGGAAGAATGAATGAGATATCAGCATGGATTCACTGAATGCTTAAGAATAACAGACTTTCGAAGAGCTGTGCAACAATGTGGGTATTGAAGTCGACCTGGCTTATGTTCTCACCAAGCCTCTTGCTAGCTGTGTAACTGTCATGAAGCCTGGAAAACCAGCACAGCCATGAGGCTCTGTCCGCTCACTTGTGAAAGGAGATAATGATTTTGCCTACCTCAGGTCTGGTCACAACGCGCAAAACCTTCCTTCATCCGCTTCAGTGTCCTCCCATTGCTTTGGGGTAAAGAGCAGAATATTTACAGGAACCTCAAGGCCCTGCACGGTCTCACCCCACTGACCTCTTTGCCATGTCTTTTGCCACCATCTCCCTCACTATCTCTGCTCCATCTACACAGGCCCTCTATCTCCTTCCCCAAAAGGACCACACTGCCACCTGCTAAGGGGTTTTGCACTAATTCTTCCTGCCGTCTGCTCCCACTATCCTCGTACCCACCTCCACCCTCCACCAAACATACACACTTTCATGTACACCCAGTCACACTCATGCACACTCCAACACACACTCATTCACATGTGCACACACACAGACATCGACATTAGGAAAAAGTTTGATAATGCACACTTGGCTTCTTGGTGCAAGTTAAGTCCTGCCTTCAACATATATGACGGGGAAGCGGGTGTGGCTCAACCGATAGAGCTCCCGTTTACCATATGGGAGGCCCTGGGTTCGCTTCCCGGGGCCTCCTTGTGAGGCCAGGCCGGCCCGCGCGGCGCAGTGGGCTGATGCAGCAGGACCTCACAGCAAGGGGGAGATAAGCAGACACAGAGAAGACACACAGCGAATGGACACAGCAAACACAAGGGGGGGATAAATAAATAAATAAATAAATCTTTAAAAAAAAAAAAAAAACATATATGACGTATCCAATGCCATTATCCTCACGGCCCTTGGGTCCAGAAGCCTGCCAAACAGAGTTGTGGTTGTGGAGCCACCAATTTTTATTCACTCCAAGGCACCTTTTCTAAATCAATAAGAAGAACTTTTATGGTTTGCTGAGTTGTTATATCATGTAAATAATCAGACGAGAATATCTCCAAGTGGGTGCAAACCCCTAAAACATCTTAGGGACTCTGAAATGAAGGATGGGAGGGGTGTAATTTAAAGATTTAACGGTCCAGTTGCCTATTTTAGTAACCCGTATAATGCCTATTCCAAAGAAGCCATTTTGACCTCCCACATCTAAGTCATTTTCATTTTTATTAGTTCTCCCCAAACAGATTTATATGATAATGGACATTTTTCATAAGGAGAACAAAGAAGAAGGCAGAGAGAGAGGGAGAAAAAAAAAAGGAAGGAAGAAAAAGCTTATGAGCCAAGAAAGGAAAAATGGGAACTGCTTTTTCAATATTATTAAATCTTAAGAGAGAAACCAAATAATTGCCATATCAATGTGTGTCAACACGTCTAAATTTGGGAAGATTGAAAAACAATTTCTTTTGTAATCCCAAATAAGGATAGATCCATGAATCTCCAGATTCTTGGAAGCAACTGGTCTCAGGAAATGAGTGGGGCTGACCAACCCACCAAGAATTTCCGTAGCCCAGCCTGAAAGCAAAGGGGCAACCATTTGTCTCATTTGCTCATTCACAAGAACCTCTGGATGGCTTGAATTCATCTTTCTGATTTTTCCAAACCACCACTTGAAGTTGAGCTAAAAGTGGTTTGAACCCTGTTTCCATGATTTGTTTCATCTAGTCCCTACTCATCCATGGTTATTAAGCATCTACTCTCATCTCGGAGGACGATTAACAGGCCCTGCTCTCAACCACTCAACTGGTCCTGGGGCTGGGAGGGGAGGAGCGGCAGAAGAGTAGACAAGAAGTTACAATCCAGCGTGAGGAGTGTTGATGGGGTGGGGTGAGTGCAGGACGCTACAGCAGCACTTCAAAGGGGCAGCCTTGGGAGATCAGAGAAAGAGTTCAAGAAGGTGGCATCACAGTCAAGACAAGGCTTCCAGAAAGAGAGACATTGGTGCCTGTGAAGTCAGGTTGCCAGTGCGGAAAGGATAAGGGAAGAATGGGTTTGGTGGAAATTCATCGCAGGGGCAGGAGCATATCTAGGTAACCACATTCATTCCAGGCTTGATTCTGGAAAGACTATCTTAAAATTCAGTAATGTTTAATGAATGTATGCAGGGCGGTTTAGTTCATTTTCCAGTGAGGCAATTTATGGTTCTTTACGTTTTTGGTGGATTTGAACCTTTTTGAGAATTTGATCAAAGAGAAGGGCCCCAGAAATATGCACCATTTTGTAGCCTGTTTGGGGATATACACAGTCAGGAAGTTCCTCACTTTGAAAAATACCCCACAAATGTTTATTCTTGGGAGTGATCCTTTACTTGAGGCAGAGTTCTGGTCCCTGCCATCCCAGGATGTTCTAAGATGCAATGAGGGCTGGTCAGAGCAATTGCAGGCACTGAGGCCTCGTAGGAACCCGTGCTGTCCCTTAAGGAAGATGACAACTTCTAAGTGAAAATGGAATGTAAGGCAAATTTTCTGAAAGCAAGACAGATCAGGATCTCAGTTATCCATATGAGGAGCTTGAGATGGTACAAAGGACAAATGCAAACTCATTCATTCTTGGCTTACCATGTGCCTACACTCTACAACTTCATCCATCTTTCTATCCGTTTCTGAGCACCTACCCCTTCCCTTGGCTTTTGGCCCCATCTAGTCGCAAGGCTCCCCCATCTCAATGGACACTCCTTCTCAATTTCCTTTGCTCCTTCCTTGTCTTCTACCTGAACTCCTAACCCAGGGTGGAGTTTTGTTTTATCTTTCTGATAGTTTGGGTTCTGTACACTTTTTGATCACATTTAATCGAAGCTCCTTATCTGGCTCCACCCATGAAATTTGTAGAGAAATGACCCTTCTTATGCTGCTTTTTACCCTCCCTTCTTATTTTGCATCTTTTAGATGATGATGATGCCTTTAGCGATCTATGGTGCAAATTGCAATCACCTGGAAAGTTTGATAAAGATACTCATGTTCAGGCCCATGCCCACAGGGTCCGATCTAGGAGGTTCGAGAAGAGAGTTAGGCATCTGCAATTTTTGCAAGCTCCTCAGTTAATTTTGGTGTGAGAAACGCAAGAGTCAAAGATGAATCCAAGGTTTGGAACTGAACACGAGATGGTAAAGGCAGCAAGAAGAGCATGTATTGTGGGTAATATCAGGAGTTCATTTAGATATATTGAGTTTGGACAAGTCGAGTGAAGATGTCTAATAAGCACTTGTATTTTTTAATTTGGGCTTTGGAAGAGATATCAATTTCTGGGTCACTGATGTATAGATGGTATTTAATGCCATGAGACTTAATCCATGTATCACCTTATGAATGTCCATCTGAGAAAGGTTTTTAGGATTTAGTTCCAGAAGTTGTGTTTCTACAGAGGACCTTGACATGCTTCCTCTTTAATAATAACTATGTAACCAATTAATCTCCCTTTGCCATTGGCATCTAGAAGTCTCTGGGGCAAATTTGAGAATTAAGTTAACAACATTCTTATCTTCTCACTGGTCTTTTCTCTCAATTTTTATTTAGATTTTATTATTATTATCAGTATTATCAGTATTATTGTTTACACTTGTGTAAATCATTATTTTACTATTTTTAAGTCGCCTCCAACCTTTTGGGGAAAAAGAGATGGAAGTGAAGGAATTAATGAAATATTAATTAATAAAAAGAAGTATCAGGAACTAAATGACCTTTCAAGGTGGGAAGAGAAATGGCATGATGGATTTAAAGAACAGAATCAATCTTCTGAACACTTCTCATTTCTGTCAATCCATGACCTTCCAGAATAATAGGAGTTCACCTAGTCTTACACCTCCCTTTATAGGCAGAAGGGTCAAGAGAGAAGATACCTCATAGGTAAAAAGTGGAGGCTCAGGGCTGGAACCCAGGGAGAGCGACTCCCAGTCTACTGCTCTCTCTCCCATCCCACATTCTCCATCCTGTGGTGATTGTGGTACATTTCTTCTCTGAGGATGCTTGCCATTATATTTTAATCAGAAGATTCAGACAAATGTACCATTTTATCCCATTTTGGCCACTCACATCACTTCTTACAAGTCTATTAGGATTCTCAAGTCTGATCCTTAAAACTGGAAGGATTGTGATCTGTACAGCACTTTCATGAAAAGTCAATCCAATTAAAGGATAATTTTCCATATAAAGATAGAGTGAACCCATGTCAAAAATTTTATTTAACACATTAAGAGAACGGGTAAGATCTTACACCCAGTTCAAAGAAGACTCCAAAGCATTGCACAGATACAGGTCATCAGGAATCTTGACATGAATTTACAAATAGATGCAAACCTGGTCAGCATTCACAAGATAATAACTGATTACATTCCAGCAGACACAATTCACTTGCATTTCTATGGACCATAATCATTTGCATAATTATCAGTTTTCTAAACTTCCAGTCATGAAAAATACAAAAAGGGGAGATGACCTGGACGGGTGCACTAAGCTAGACACTCAGATCAGTAATCTTTTTCCCTTATTTCACTCCCTTGGGTACTTTTAGCAAACTTGTGAGGTTAGCCTAGCAAGTACTGTTTTACTAGGGAGAAAGCTGTTGGAATACGTAAGCCACTAGTACGAGCCATAAGACTCTTCCGGAGAGTACTATTAAAATAGAGATTCCTGGGCTTCAACCAGTCCTAGAGAGTCAAATCCTCAAGTTGGAACTTTGGAATTTATATTTTTTAATGTTCCCACGAATTCTGATTACAACTGTGATTTATCCAAGGATATGCAGTGGGCCAATGCACAGACCCAAAACTGTAACGAGGCTTCCGGATTCTCAATTCGTGCTCTGTACCTTCATTTGCATTGGATTTTTTGGCCTGTGACTTATGTTTCTAATGGTCTTCACCTTGTAAGATTTTATAAACTTTCCATAAAATAAGAACGCAAGAGCCCTTGAGACAGACTAAGACAGAATATCACTCCCTTGGTGTGTCCTTTCCATTCTCTAAGTATATTACTGCTTAGCAAATGCATCAACTTAATTAAAACGGAATGTAATTCTAATGCACCGATTTGATTTAAAAATAATCTTCACAGTCACCAGGACATCAAAATGCAATTAAGGCTATTTGAGGAAAGTCTCTGATGCATATTATGTTCTGATGCTGCACTGTGTAAAGAAACCCAGATCTTCCCAAATGTCACTAATGTGTTTAGCAGCCTCCCTCTCACTCAAATGCCTCTCTCAATTAGGTTCTGGAGAGCGTGATCCATGACAGTTCAGGAACATTTACCAAATCCCTTCCAAATGGCTCTTTAGCTGAATGCTTTTTCTCTGAGCTGATCTATGAGCTTGAGAAAGTGCAGGCAGTCTTTCAGACACCAGGCTACAGGAAAAATCAATCTGCAAAGTTCAGGAGTTCCTTGTTACCCACCCAGGTACCCAGACTGTAAAAGATTCTAGAACATGATCATGGGAATTGGGAAATGGGTCTAGTGAGAAAATCAAGCAGCAGATTTAAAATTAGCAGAGCCATTTGGCTGGCTTCTTTTTCTGCTCCCCTTAATTTTAGCCGAGTGACTATAGTTACCATAAGCTTGATTTGGGGTGTGTTTTGCCTCATGAATGGGAAAGGGCAAGAAATACTAAAGATCACCCAAAATAACCACAGAATAAAATGGGCAGTCCTGATGAGGTTTTTTTTTTTTAATTGGAGAAGTTGTGAGTTTACAAAACAATCATGCATAACGTACAGGATTCCCATATGCCACCCCATCATCAACACCTAGCATTGTTGTGTACATTTGTTAACAATTGATAAAAGAACATCAAAATATCACTACTAACTATAGTCCATAGCTTACACTAGGTGTATTTTCCAAAAATCACACTATTATTAACACCATGTATTAGTATATAATATTTGTTATAGAGTTCATGAAAGAATGTTCTCATATTTGTACTGTTAACCAAAGTCCATCATCTACCACAGGGCTTATTGTATTATACAGTCCCATGCCTTGTACAATCCATCCAAAGTGTACACACAGTGGCTCTCAGTTTCATCACAGAGTTGTGCTGTCATCACCTCAGTCAATCTTAGAATGTTTTCATTACTCCAAAAAGAAAAATCCCATATCCCCTTCTAACCCCCTGTTATTGACTCTTAGCATTGATATTGTACCTTCAATGCCATTGATGCAAAAATATTACAATGTCACTGTTAACTATAGTCCATATGTTACATTAGTTGTATTTTTCCCTGATGAGTTTTGACAAGGCACTGGAGGTGCACAAGGAAGCTTGATTCAGTGGAGTTAATTGTGGACTCAAACTCTGCAAATGGTGATATCTCTCTGAACCTTCTTTCTTGTGCATAAAACGCAACCAGTGATGCCCTCTCCACTCAATGAGCATTGCTGTCCTCTCCAGGCTATTTGGCTATCCTCAACCCTGCCAATGTCTCTATTGCAACCAGCCACGTGGTCAGTGGAATACCAGATCCAGCCACAGGGTCATCCCTGGACTTTGCGGTACTTACCTCAATTGGAGCAGGGTGGGACAGGGAGAAAGACGTGAAGAGAAGGAAAAGTTTTTCCAAAGCTCTGAATCACACCAAAGGTCAGTGTCTGAAGCCATTTAAGGCAATTAGTCAAAGATCATTTCTTTAACCATCACTACCACCACCTGCCAAAAACCTAATGAAACACTCACTTAAAAGTTAGTGATCACTTGGTCTAACTTCCAAGTGAAAATTACATTTTTAGGAGGAAGTTAGTTTTTATTAAGCCCTTATTGTACAGCATAAGGCTTTCACATATGCTTTCTCATTTAATCCACACAGCTACTTTGCAAAGTAAATATAGTTCACTATGTATTATATAATAATAGATATATAAGTATATGTATAAAATATATTTACAAATGTATATAACATTTATATGTAATTGAGATATTTATATTATATGTAATTGAGGTAGCTGAGACTTAAAATTATATTATATACATTTATACAAATAAACTCTTCGTCCTACTCACCATTTCTATTGCTGTGGTTAGCTCTTGTTAATTTGTTCTTATTCTTGTTATCCCAAGTCTCCGTCACCATTTCTTGACTTTCCATAAATCATGATATACCAACCTGAAAATCCTGCCCCGAGTCTAAGATAAATTTTATTGAGCAAACAAAAGTAAAAAGCTAGCTATGGTGCTCTGAACTGTCTGCACCAAAAGTGAAACTGATCCTTTTATTCTTTATAAATTACATTACACTTTGTATCATGGCATCTAATTCTAGGTTACAGTGCAAGGAGAATTTTCATCAGATTGAATTAAGCAAAGGAAACATTTTTATGTATTGGAGGGTCTGGCAAGTTGGTCCCCAAGAATTTGGAAATCAAAGAAGGGTTAAAGTGTAAAATCTGCA
>JAQZBX010086559.1:0-12972 GCA_029593785.1 Cabassous unicinctus | reverse complement strand
ATCAGAGAAGCCTTTGTGATACCCTATTTTATTGTATATAAGACACCATGAATTGTAAATGTAATTCATCATTATTTTTATGTACCACTGAGTAAGAAAACATTGCTGCCAATAAACTGAGATATGCCATTGATCATAATTCACACTCAGATTTCAGTGATGTTAAAATGTGAAACATATGTGTTTAGAATTAAAGGAATTCACTATCTGCTCTATTTGTCCTGATTATGGAATCTTTGTTCATAATATATATAGAAAAAGAAGACTTTAATTTTAAAAAGAATATTGAGAAGAATATTAGTGGAAAGCACCTATATGTTGGCACCTGTCAAACAGCTTTCTTGCTAGGTCTGCCAATTTCAAGCTGTATGACCACCACTAAATTAACTCTCCAGAAGAGTTTCTTCCTTGATAAAATGAGGACAGTGATGCCTAACTATAGGGTTGCTGAAAGCACTAAAAGAGATAAGCATGTGGAAAATTCCTGGCACTTGGTAGACATTCAAGAAATGTTAATTTCCTTCATTCCTTCTTTCTAAGATTAATGCTACAAATGGTCTCTTTCTGTAAAACAGGGTAATGATAACTATGGTACTGATGTAGAAGGTTGCAGTGAACGTCAATTGTGATAGTATTTCGAAGGAGACTGGAATGGGCCATGGGCTTGTTGCTCAGGGGGCAGAATAGACACACCCAACTAGGCTGGGAAGGAAAAGTGGCTTTATTGGCCAGTGGAAGATAAGAGATATAAAGATCTGCTTCTCCACTAAGGGGTTTTCTTACAACTCTTGTACAGATTTGAAACAAAGAAAATTAATCATAGACTAGAAGGGTTTGGGGAGTTTTCCTAGTTTTCTGTGCTGGTTAACATTTAAGATACATATTGCTCCTGGGGCCTCTAAATTTCATGGTTATAAGAATAGAGAATGAGTGAAGCATTACAAGGATATGTCATACATTTTCTTTACAAAGAAAGAGAAGTAAAAGATCTGGTTAATATTAAACTCGACAGAGCTATATGTTTTTCTATAGATACTTTATGCCTATTCTAAGATGCTTGCTAGGTTACAAATGCAATTTGTTTTGTTCATGCTACTACTCATGCTACAATATGTGTTTATATGTTTATGGGTTTTATATAAAGGCACTACTACTCCATTGTGGGTTGGACTTTTTTTTTTTCATCATTATTATGTAGGCTGTATGCCATGCTGTCATTTAGTGAAAAAATAATGTTATGCTCTTTATTTTAATGTTTCAGTACCCTTTTTATTATGGATCAAAAACTAAAAAGAAAAGAGACAGGATAGGGGAGGATGGTTGAAATTTTTTAAAAATGAAAGAAAAGAAAACCTGGAGTTTCACAAAATTTTACCTAAATTACCATTCATTAATAGTATCATTCAAAGTCACTGGTATAAATTACTCACTAAGAGGGACCTATTGCAGTCAGGCAAAGGTAGCACCTAGTAAACAATAGTCAAGATAGTGTTTCTCAAATCTGGTGATCATCAGAATCATTGCAGAAATTTAAAAAATATATGCATTTTTCCATGCCACTCAGATTTACTGAATCAGAATCTGGAGGTAGAAGGCAAGAATATGTATTTTTATAAATCTCTTAGCAGTTGCTGACATCAAGCATATTTGGAAATCACTGATAAGCAGGGTTTTAACCTCAAATATAATAAAATAGTTATCTTCTTTAGAAAAAATTGATATTATTTTTAGCTCTCTCTGACTGCTATTTTTTATTTGAACCCTGGATGATTTGGAAGAGATGACTTAAAGAGTGCATTATCAATGGCATTGGCCTGGATAAAGCCTGCATTTACCAGCCTTCTTTGCAGAAGAGGTGGCCATGTGACTAACTTCTGGCCCGTGAGAGAAGAGTGGAAATGAAATATGCAAATTGGGATCCCACCTTCAAAGCAGCCTTTTTGTTTTGTTTTGTTTTATTTTGTTCCGTGGACCCTTTGGCAGGCTGGAAAAGCCTAAGGACTTTTTCTTAAAATAATGTTTTTATTTGCATAAAGTAAAACACTTGGGGTTACAAAGGAAATCAGTTATATGGCATATTGTTATCAAAATGTATAAAGAATAAATTTTTGATGCAGTGAAATGCGTGTTTCTTCATTAACACATTCAACAACAAGATTTAGCATCAAGTCAATGGCAGAATTATAAACCCTGGGGCAGCTTGGGGTGAAGGTGGGAAGAAATATTTCAGAGCAGAAAATTCAGAGCACTTAGGTTACTCTGCCTTCACAGGTTGAATGGACCCTATTCCCATGTTTCCTAGGTTCTGGAAAATCCTGTCTTTACCTCCATCATGCCTAAAGTCTTGATCCTTAACAATTACTTCCAGGGAAAAAAGGACATACAATGGACATCGTTTTTCTATGAGTGAAAAAGGTAATGGGCAGGTTTAGGAGTGGTTTTAAACAAATTCAGGGCCCTTTAGAGTACCCTGGCCTGGCTGAAAGAAGTGCTATGTCCTTTATGAGGCTCTCAGTACCTAGGTAACTCAGCCAGCCAACCATTCATCCATTCATCCAGCCAACGACCCATCAATTCAACAAACATTTTTGAGCATCTGCTATACTCCAGACACTGTGCTGGGCTATGTAATAAATGTTGGCAATTCACAAACTCACCAGATGTTGACTGGTGGTTATGACCTGAAGTAACAGGCAATGACATCTCAACCTTAAGTCTGACCACATCTGCTTGCCCAACAGTTAGAACAAGATAACAATTAGGTTTACAAAGAATTATAAAGGGTTATTGAGGAATTGGTTAGTTTTTTGCTCCCATTTTCAAGTTTTTCCTATAACTGCCTAATTTTTTTTCAAGCAAAATACCAGCCTGCAGTATTCAGATCAGCTCAGGGATATCACACAGTCATTCCTAGGAAACTTCCAGAATAAAAACATTCTTTGCGACCCTAATGATTCAATTGGCCATTGCATGGTTCAGAATAATCAGAAAATCTGTTACATTTTAAATTTTAATTTATTGATGTCAGATTCAGTGTCATCTTATTTACACTCTATGACACTTGGTATATTTAATGGGCTGCTTAACTTTGAGTGGAATAGAAATTATATTCTTAAAAAAAGTATTTGAGCTAGATTGAATCAAAACTAGTGTTTTGTTTTTTTTAATTTAAATTGGTTAATGGGAAAATAAATCTCTTCTGAAATGAAAACAAAAACAGAAAATATGAAAGAAAATTCTTCCTGGGAGAATCAACATGTCTATAGGTTTTTGTTGTTCTTTCCTTTCAGGCTGATTTTTGGACATTATTTCATTGTGAGGACCAAATGAAATGATATATGAGATTGGGCCTTTTATACTCAATGGTTCTATACGAATATAAGTTATTGTCACTATCAGCTGACTACTGAGGAAGTAATTTCCTCCAAAAGATTTTCCAAAATGGTTTTCCCCATTCTCTTTTTATTTATCTATTTGTCTTTTTTACTTTGGGCTTGTATATTCTTTTTCTTATATCCAGGAGTCTGTAAACCATTTATTAGAGAGGACTTTGAATCCTATCTGAATCTATCAACTATTTTGCTTGGTGGTTTCACTTAAGCCAAAGGCTTTCAGATTTTCCATTTTGTTACTAGTTCCACACATCCTCACAGAGAAGGTGCTTATAATAAATAGAAAATGATTTACTATCAGAAGGAGATGGCTGCAAGTGGCATAGAAGCAAATGAACTAGATAACAAGAGTTGCGTGGCTGCTTTCAAACCTGCTTATTGCCACCATATAATCCTTTTTTTCTTAATTTTTAAGATTTATTTATTTATTTATTTATCCCCCCACTGCTGCTTGTGTTTGCTGTGTCCATTCGCCGTGTGTTTCTTCCGTGTCTGCTTATCTCCCCCTTGCTGTGAGGTCCTGCTGCATCAGCCCACCACGCTGCGCAGGGCCGGCCTGCCCTCACAAGGAGGCCCCGGGAAGCGAACCCGGGGCCTCCCATATGGTAAATGGGAGCTCTATCCATTGAGCCACACCCGCTTCCCCATATAATCCTTGATACATTTACAAACCTATCTCCATATGTAAGTGGCTGGAAAGTGGCAAATGTGCTCATTTACCGTTCTGTTTTTCTCTTCCACACTCCTTCCAACTTAAAAAAAATGGTTAAAATACTGGAGTGATGGGATATGAGAGAGTGGGAGTGTGTTGGTTAGCTTTCTTGCCATTTTTCTAAAAAATTTGCTCTATGTTTGAAATCTCTGCTTGTTGTAATATAATAGTGATAACAGTTTAAAAAAAACTACTGTCATTTTTGAGTGCTTGCCATATGCTAGGCATTTTCCATCCATTTTCTTCACAACAACAATCTAAGGTAGATATTATCCACTTTTAGGTGTTGATAATAATGAGCATATAACATTAGCATAATTAGAGTGGATTAATTTGTATTGATTTTTCACGGCTCCTTGAATGAGCACATGACTAGTTTTCAACCTAGCTCTAAACCCTCATAGGAGTCTTGTGAGACAGGCTGGCATCCAGCATCTTTATAGAGACAGGACTTGAGCCTGATTCAGTTTTCTACCTAGCTTATTATTAGAGCACAATACATAGTAATAAAAATAAAACAGTAAACAGCAATATAATCAAAGTAATACGAATACAGTTCTCAGAATTAGTGGGGTCTCAATGAAGTTTATTTTAGGGTGTCTGAAGGAAGTCCTTGTCTGGCAATGAGAGACAGAATAAAATTACTCCAATTTTAGCTTCCTTTTGATTAAAAATTATTAAAGCTTTCAACAGACCAGACCAGCAGCCTTTCTCCATGACTGGCAGTCAAGAGAATAAGCCAGGCACAGAAGGGTTCTCCATTGCCTATGTTTAGCTCCTTCTGGCATGCAAGCTATGTATACTGACTGAGCTTGTTAGCCCCCAACCTAACTCCAGACCCTGGGGCACCCTCCGCCTGTGTCACAGTCCTCAGGTAAGATGAATCGCCACCACTCTGGGTTTCAGACCAAGTTAGGACTTGGTGAGTGTTGAATGGCATATAGGGTGAGGTCAGGAAGTCACTGAGGAAAAATTACTCTTTGGATTCACAAAAGGCTCATTGTATTTACTGTAGTATATTTTAATATCCCATACCCTAGCCTTCAGCTAGCCTTCTGTTCCACAAATGTGATATTTCCAGGGCCTCAGAATTTCCTAGAAATTCTGTTTCCTAGTTCACAACAGACTCCACGTAAAAGCCAAACTGTGAGGATATTTAACTGACAGTGAAAAACGTAATTATCAAAGAGACTCTCTACTGGTGAAATCTGTATGAGAAGTTAAGTATTCATCAGAGGGTTGCTTGGTAAGCATGAAAGCAGGACAGGGGAAGTAGAATGAGTTGAGTAGTTAAAGTTCCCAGGTTATGACAGCCTGGGACCAGGAAAATCGCTGCCATCAAGATGGGTACTTCAGTTTCCTGGCTGCTAAAACAAATATCACACAATTGGTTGGCTTAAACATTGGTTGTTTGTTGGCTCATGGTTTTGAGGCTAAGAGAAGTCCAAAATCAATGTGTCAGCAAGGCAATTCTTTCTTCCTGAAGATTGCAGTATTCTGGGCCTGGCTGCCAGTGATCTTTGGTCCTTGGCTTTTCTGTCACATGCCTATGCACAAGGCAGCATCTTCTCTTTTCTCTTCCAGTTCTGTTGACTACCAGCTTCTGGCTGCTCCCTCAGGCTTCTCTTCTTGTGGGCTTCCCTATATGGCCTTCAGTAATAGGATTAAGACACATCCTGATTCAGCTGAGCCACAACTCAATTGAAGTAACCTCATCAAAAGGTCCAATTTACAATGGGTTCACACCCACAGGAATAGACTAAGATAAAGAACATGTTTTTCTGGGGTACATAACTCTAAGCCACCATAATGGGATAAGTCTGAATCCTTGAGCCAGAGCATTCCCTCCACTGGAAATTCCCTGCCCTGGAGATCACTTATGCCTGCTGGTCACTGCTTGGACGAGCACTGAAAATATTTCCCCCTGCCTTTCACCTGGCCTCCGGCACCTTCCCTTGTGAATCACACCTACCAAGCACTAAGAAAAGATTAAATAACAAATGCTCATAGCATATAGACAGAGAATGCCCTTGTTCTAACCCTGCATTCACACCAGGAAGTGATCATCTTTCTGAAATTACATGCCAAGTGGTTTTCTTTTATTCATCTAATGAGGGAATAGAGGCTACAGATAAAAGTAAGCCAAAAAAAAAAAAGTCCACACGAAAACCTGCACATGAATGTTTATAGACACTTTATTCATAATTGCCAAAAATTGGAAGCAACCATCACGTCCTTCAATAGTTGAATGGATAAACAAACTGGGGCACATCCATACAATGGAATATTGTTCAAAAATAAAAACAAATGTGCTATCAAGCCATGGAAAATCAGGGAGAAACCTTAAATACATATCAGTAAGTGAAAGAAGCCAGTCCGAAGAGGCTGCATACTGTATGATTCCAACTATATGGCATGTGGAAAAGACACAACTATGGAGACACTAAAAATACTGTTGACTGCCACGGGTTAAGGAGTGTGTAGGGGAGGGATAAATTTGTGGAGCACAGGACACTTTTAGGGCTGTGAAACTATTCTGTATGATATTGCAATGGTGGATACACAAAAGTATACATTTATCAAAACCAATAGGGGAGTGGGTATAGCTCAGTGGTTTGAGTGCCTGCTTCCCATGTAGGAGGTCCCAGGCTCTATTCCTGATACCTCCTGAAAAAAAAAAAAAACACCCATAGAGAGTGGCACAACAAAGGTTGAACCCTAATGTAAACTGTGGGTTTTAGGTAATAATAAAGTATCAGTATTAGTTCATTGATTGTAGCAAATATACCACACCAATGCAAGATGTTAATAAAAGGAAAAGCTATGTGTATTTTGGAGATGTATGGGCACTCTCTGTACTTCCTGTGCAAATTTTTCTGTAAACCTAAAACTGCTCTAAAAATAAAGTTTATTATTTAAAACAAACAAACAAATGAATGGGGAAGGCCCCAACCCAAATAGACATCTCCAATGTCATTTAATTGCTTAATTTTGTAGATAAGAGCTGATTTAAAAGAAAAAAACAACTGATATTCCCAGAGGATATAAGTTAAGATATAAGTTAAGTCATAACTTAGTGTAATTAAATGAATAATTTTTTGGTGAATTCTAATGATTGATTTACAAAAAAATGATGATTGAGAACTTCAGAAACTGTCCACTCCAACTCCATTACTTCATTTAAGTTTTCACAAATATACTTCACTGACTCCTGGAGAGTCTTAGCATCTTGCCAAAGCTCACACAACTGGTTGGTAGAAGAGGCAAAATCCAAACTCACTTTTCTTAATTCTCAGTCCTTTTCACGCAATTTAGAGATTACTTTCTCCTGTCACCCAATTGATATGCACCTAATAAAGCCAGGGAATTTTGGTTTGAGGGAGAGGGAGTGAAGGAAGGGGTACTTTTTGATAGATATTGGTAGAAGGCAGGTGAACCATGGTGGAGATGTAATCGAAAGGCCATAGGATGCAGAAAAGGAACACGATGGAAATCTCCAATTCTGTAATTTTCCTAGGGTTCACCCCAGGCTTTTTTTGTAGATTTTTGAACTACTACTTTAACTATATCTACTTTGTAAAACAGAAAACACTCTTCTGGGTAAGGTAGGGCTGCTGTCAGGCAATGAGGGAGAGAAGAATATGCTTGGAATGTCTTCTCTCTTGTCCCAATTTTGAAAGGAAACGACAAGCCTATTTTTATTATTGCTATATGTGACAGGTTGAAGTTCTTTTATGAATCCCAAAATGAAAAAGATTATGTTTTTGAACTAATCCATTCCTGTGGGTATAAGGCCTTTTGATTGGACTATGTCAGTGAGGTATGAACCAGCTTGGGTCTCTACCCTCTTGCTGGGTCTGATATAACAAAGACACAAAGAGAGAAAGGAAGCCAAAATATTTGATTCAGCCATGTGAGAGAAAGGACTCCAGTTTCACCCACAGCTGAGCTCAAGGACAGAAGCCCTGAGGAGCTGAGGCCCAGGGACTGATGACTGATCGGCCACAGGTAAGTTCAAGGATAAATTAGTAAGAGGTTGACAGACCCGCTGTCTTACCATATCACTACATGGCAAGACACTAGGATCAACTGTAAATGACTTTGGTGAGAGAGCATATCTGATGGTGCCTTGATTTGGACATTTCATAGCTTCAGAACTGTAAGTTTTTACTTCTAACAATTCCCTTCTATAAAAGCCAACCCATTTCTGGTACTTTGCATCAGCAGCCCTGTGGCAACCTAAGACAGAAATTGGTACCAGGAGAGTGAGGCGTTGCTGTTTGCAATTACCAAAAATGTTGGAACAGCTTTATAAATGGGTAAGAGGTATTTTTTGGAGGAATTCTGAGGTGCTTGATAGAAAAGGTCTAGATTGCTTTGAAAAGACTGTTGGTAAAAATGTGGACACTAAAGATAGTTCTGATGAGGCCTTAGAAGGAAATGATGAAACTACTATTGGAAACTGGAGGAAAGGCAATTCTTGCTTTAAAGTGGTGAAGAACTTAGCAAAATTGACTCCTGGTGTTAGATGGAAGGCAGAATTTGAAAATGATGAACCTGGACATTTAGCTGAGGAGATTTGCAAATTAAATGTGGAAAATGCAGCCTGGTTTCTTCCAGCTTATAGTAAAATGCAAGAGGAAAGAGATAAGCTGAGAATTAAACTGCTGGGCACAAAGAAGCCAGAGATTCATGATTTAGGAAATTCCAACCTTCAAGAAAACAAACCCCCAAAGGATAGTGCTTCATGTGAGGACTTCTGAACTTGGAAACAGGCAGCCATTTTGATGAATGTAGGATGACTGAATACCTGAAAGTGACTTGTTTCTCTCCCTGTTGCTAGGATACAAAGGAATGAATTATATGTAAACTAGAAGGTAATGAGATATAACTCTCTCTTGGTGCCAAATTCCACTTTTGGTGGTCAAGAACATCTTGTTGAAGCAATGAAGTATGAAAACCAGCTTCAACTGGTGGGCCGAACCTGCACAGAAGAAGCCCCTTTTTGTCCTCACTTCAACTTGCTTAATTAATATATAAAATTCCCACCTAGGGGTAGAGTTATCCGCCCCTTTTTTGATCATGCAATGTATGTACAAGCATGATTTCCTGAACATACTAATCATATAGTTATATAACTAGCTATGTTTGTTCATCCATATGCATAAAAGCTAATGCATAATCAAAGCAAATGCTAAATAGTAGCTTAGGTATTTAAGCAAGAGTAAAACTGCAGCACAGGGAGTCAGGTCTGAATCACTTTAAACTGACCTTGGCTCCTATCTGCAGACATAATAAATGTAAGTTCTGCCTAATTCTCCTGTTAAAGTTTTTTTTCTCTGGTTATCCCCAAAGGCCCAGCTTTGGGTCCTAACAATTTCAGTGCAAGTCAGGATTGGAAATGCAGTTATCCAGGAAGGACTTATGGAAAATCTTACTGTCTGATGGCTTGGAAGCCTGTGAACTGCATGCAAAACCAACAAGATATTTGCAAGATCTGTATGAACAAAACCACTGTTGGCCTGGACTAAAAGGGACAGGGAGGGGAGAGATTGAAGGAAAAACATCTTCAAGAGGAAAATCATGGAGACTGAAGTCTGGACTTGAGACATCTTCTCAGGCCAGGAGAGAAACTTCACCCATGTATGTGGAAAGGGTAAGTTTACACTAGCATTTGAAGAGGGTGGATCTTCCAGCCCACTGTTCAGGGAGAATTTGGCCAACTTAGGCTACAGATAGGGTGGGGTACATTCCTTGGTGGTTGGGGAGAATTAGGTCACTACCCCACTGCTCGGAAGGAGTTGGGCCTATTCCCCATAGATTAGGGAGAGTTAGGTCAACACCCCACTGTTCTGAGGGGTTTGGCCGGTATGCCAGAGATTAGGGAGAATGTTGCCATTACCCCACTATACTAAGAGGGTTGAAACTGTCCCCCAGAGATTGGGGAAAGTGTGACCATCACCCCATTGTTCTTGGAGGGTGAGGTCTAGAGCTCGGCCACCACCTAGATGCTTGATGATGGTGAAACCAAGAAGATGGCCATTGGGCAAGCCCATGGAGGGGATTGGTCCCCATGAAGCTCTGAGAAGAAGAAACCATCACACCACATTATTAGAAGATTTCTGAATCAATCCAAAGGACACAAAATGGTGTCAAGAATAGTACCCTTGCTAAGAATGCAGGTGTTGAAGGATCATTGATAGTTGAGAAAATTATGCAAAGTTCCTTAGAAATTCATTATGATGCTATGCTTGGAGATTTTGTGAATATGGTGGAAAAAGGAATCATTGCTCCAACTAAAGTTGTAAGAACTGCTTTATTGGATGCTGCCTTGGTTGCCTTTCTGTTAACCACAGCAGAAGTTGTAGTCACAGAAATTCTTAAAGAAGAGAAGGACCCTGAAATGGGCAGAATGGGCAGAATGGTTGGAATGGGCAATGGTATGGGAAGCAGAATGTTCTAATTTTTAGAATAGTGCTTTACCATTATTAATGAATTGTGATGAGAAGCTCAAGGCAGTGTTTTTCACCAATAACTTGAAGTCATTTGACAAAAATAACAGAAGAAAAGGCTGACTGATGTCAGAAAATCACTATAACCAGCAGGTACTGGTTTCAGTTGACAATATATAATGGCTTACTGCTGTCACTGTCCACGCCTACAGATAATTTATTTTGTATTTTTGAATAAAAAGACATATATACATTCCTGATACTGGGTACAAGAGTCATGTACTGATGTACTGCTTTCAAATTAAACCACTGAGGTATTTTTACTGATTCTGTTAAAATCAGGATTTTAATGCTTGCCATCACTAGATGAGAAGTTAAGAAGCAGCCTTTCTGTGGAGAGTAAGAATAATTGTATACAAAATAGAGAAATATCCAATTACGTGACAAACCATTGTGTAATAAAAATTTGTTTAAATTTTTTTTTGTTTTTTTTTTTAAAGAAAGAATAGTATCCTAAGAATGCCCCATAGAGATCCAGTAGTCTAGAAACACTGAAAGAGACCCAGCCCATTGAGAGTTCTGCTGGAGCCCAGGTAGTTACATAATAGTTACTGGAGTTTCCACACCTCTTACTGCCCTAGCCCAATCTAAAAAATATCCCTCTAACTTGGCTGAGCAATCCAAGCTGTAGTTCTGACTTAGGAGATCCCATTATGAGGTACAGCCCTGGACATTTGTACCTGAGTATGAGGTGGGTCCCCCATTTCCAAGGGGAAAGTACAGCAGTAGAAGAAAAGAAGGTAGCTTGGTGCTCCCTGCATGATAATCAATTTCAGGAGAACTAGTATTCGTCCCTGATAACAAGAAGTAATTTTTGCTTAGAAGGCAATCTCTGAACTTTTTTTTCTGGCCTCAATCTGTATTATCTATTGATTTGCAAATTCCAGTATAACAGCTATTTTACACAGATTCTTTTCCATTTAAAGAATCAATAACATATATAGTTTAGATGGTGTGGTGGGTTGGAGCTATGTATCCCAAAAAACATATTCTTAAAATTAATCCATTACTGTGGGTGTGAACTCTTATAAATTGTTTTTTTTAAATTATCTTGTATGTTTTTTAGTAACATGGAGAAATTTATAGAAATTGTCCCTTAAGGATATGCATATTATTTCCAAATGTATTAATCTAAGTTTTTCAAGAGAATATTTGTATTTATACAAAACAATGTGATTTGCTGCCTTTTCATAAGCTATAACAAGTTTCAATTTAAAAATTAGGGAGTGGATGTGGCTCAAGTGGTTGAGCGCCTGCTTCCCACATGGGAAGTCATGGATTTGGTTCCCGGTGCCTCCTAAAAACAAAAGCAAAAAACAACAAGCAAGCAAACAAAAAAAAACAACTCGGGGGAGCTGATGTGGCTCAGTGGTTGAGTGCCGGCTTCCCACATACAAAGTCCAGGGTTCAATCCCTAGTGTCAGTATCTCAAAAAAAAAAAATCAAACTATTTTAGAAATATTTTCTACTACAGATTCATAGTCAGTATAGTCCTTCAATGGCTATACAGGATCATCTAGTAGGTACTCTCCATAAAAGTTTCAAGATCACTCAAGGACTTGTTTATTCTATCTGTGACCTGGTTCTCTGGAAAATTAAATGTCCTCATTTTCTCTGATCTTCCTTTAGTTTCAATCTGAATCCTTCTAGCATTGTATCTTTTACTTGTTTCTTCTAGATGCATGCTGTAAAGTTTTGCATGTAACTTTTTCATAGCCATCTCTCTGTTTCTCAGTTGAGATCTCTCTTGGCATTCAGAGACAACACCTGTTGGCAGGTGAACTATGTGGACTGCACTATCTGTAGTATTCACATGCTGCCCACCAGCTCCACTGGCTCGCTTAGTATCAATTCTCAAAACTTTAGGATGAATCACCTTTTGATGAGGTTATTTCAGTTAAGGTGTGGGCCAGCTGAATCAAGATAGTCTTGAAGCTAGAGGAAAAGAAAGCTACGGGAGGAAAGATGTTGAAAGTCAATGGAACCTGGAAGAGAAAGGAGAAGACACCACTTTGTTCAATGCCATTGACAGAAAAGCTAAGGACCAAGAATTACTGCAGCCAGCCCCAGCTCCACAGGCTTCAGGAAGAAAGGATTGCCTTATTGTCACCTCAGTTTTGGACTTCCCCTAGCCTCAAGCCCTGAGCCAATAAATTCCCATTGTTTAGACAAAACATAGTATTTGCTTTAGCAAGCAGAAAACTGAAACCAAGCTAATTGGACTTCCTTTATCTATGTGAACATTGTTCTTTGGGAATGGCAAACTGCAAATGCTTACTTTTAGATTAGCCAAATTACCTTAGCCTACACAGCAATTATTCCCTGGTCATTTATTTATTTATTTATTTATTTATTT
>JAQZBX010086558.1:0-12982 GCA_029593785.1 Cabassous unicinctus | reverse complement strand
TCCACCATTTTATTCTTTGGATTTCGTATGTCTAATCTTATTTTCATCTGTCATTTTTAACCTTTTGGTTTTTCTCTCTGGTAATCTTGCTGTCTGCTCTCTCCTAGAAGCCTATTTTCTGTCTTTTCCTTTCAGGCTGCAGAACCACATTTAGTCTTTCCTGCAGAGGTGGATTCCTATTTATGAAATCTCTTTTTTTTTTTTTTTTTTGAATGTTTTAAAATTACCTATATATTTGTAGGATATTTTGTTGGATAAAGAATTCTTGGCTGGTAATTTTCTCTTTCAGTATCTTAATTATGTCATACCACTATCTTCTCGCCTCCATGGTTTCTGATGAGAAATCTATACTAAGACTTACTGAATGCCCCTTGTATGTGATGGTTTGATTCTCCCTTCCTGCTTTCCGAATTTTCTCTTTATCTTTAGCACTTGACATTCTGAGTAGTTTGTGTCCTACAGTATGTCTGTTCAGATTTATTCTGATTGGAGTATGTTGTGTAAATTCATTTCTTTGTAAATTCATTTCTTTGACGAGAGTTGGGAAATTCTCCACCATTATTTCCTTAAATAATTTTTTTTTCCCATTTTCCCTTCTATTATTTACCTTCCAGACCTCCCGTGAAATATATGTTGTTACATATCATGTTATTGTTCAGCTCCTGAGTCCTACTCAATTTTTTTCCATTCTTTTCTCTCTGTGAAATTCTCTCTCTTTGATTTCAGCTGTTCTATCACATCACTTATTCTTTCTCCTATGATTTCAAGTATGCTGTTGAATGCTTCTCATGTGTTTTAGGTCTCACCTATTGTATCTTTCATTCACATAAGTGCTATTATTTTTCTAATCATGTTTACAAATTCTTCTTTGTCCTCACCTTGTATCTTCTTGATGTCCTTTATCTCTTTAGCCATATTGTCTTTTCAACTCATTCATTTGATTTAAGAGATTTGTATGAACCTCATTGACTAGTTGTCAAAAATCCTGTGTCTCATCTGGGGCTTAGAGATGTTCCTTTGCTTGAGCCATATATTCCTTTATCTTAGAATGATGTGTAATTACTTGCTGATGCCTAGGCATCTGATTATGATGGTGAGTTTACTCTGATGCTCACTTTCTCTCTTGCCTAGTATTTAGTGGCAGGAAGCAATGTGTTACTGCTGTTCTTTGATTCTTGTTTCAACTTGTTCTATATCTATAGAATTGTCCCTATTTAGTTGCTCAAATCTGGGATGTGGACCCAGAAATGGGCTGCAGACCAGATTCCAAAGGCCTTTGGAAGGGAGCTGTAAAGGCCCAAAAAAAATTATTTTATTTATTTACTTTTACTTTCTTTGCATCCACCTCCATGATCTGCCAGGAGATTCCTCAGCTCAAACTCTGTTTGGAATGTGTTTGCTATAACTCTGACCATTGTAATTAGGATCCTGCCTCAGGGTTTTTCAGAGACTCACTTATCAAACATTCTCAGAAGCTGTTCTCCTCCTTTTGCTTATTGCCCTTGGTAGGAAATAATTCCACTCCCCTCTGTGTCTTCAACAACCAGCCCTGGTCAGTAATAAGGATATTTGAGAGTGTTGGATGTCTTTAGTTTACTGCCAACTCCCAGGGAATACAATGGCACAGCCCCACCCTACCCGGAAGGGCTTATGGAGCACAGCAGACCAAATTTGTTCGTCAAAAACTGAATCAGCCTTAGTCTGTGACCATCTCTATTCTCTTTCCTGAGGAAGTTGACCCCTTACTCCCCTTTTGTCATAGCTGCTTGCAAGAGGACAGAATGCCCAAAGTGGTATGTTATGAGGGTTGGGGAAAGTGTGCCGGCAGCTACAGCTGCAGCGTTTACTTACAGACTTTTCCTATCAAGAGTCTTTTCTTTTCTTTGCCCCTCTCTCTTCTGGTTGGTGTCCAGGCTTGTCCTTGTGTCCTCAGCCCTAGAATATTTTTCCTTGCAGATTTTGCCTGTCCTTTAGCTATTTTCTGGAAGAAAAGTGAGTCCTGTGTCTCTGTAATCCTCCATCTTACTGGAACTCCTAGATTTGGTTTTCCCTTTAAAATTTGTCTGCATTTACACCCACAGATTGTTTTATTTTCTTGTATTTTCAGTTTTCTACTGAAACTGACCAATATTTCATAAATGTTATGATATTTTAGTCCTCCATATGCTTTCATTTGTTTACTTCATTGGATGCTAATAATAAAGTTGCATTGTGAAGCAGGGATTACAGAGGATCAGGGTTGTTCCTAAATTGGGTTATCTGTTCTCAATTCTGGGGCACACTTCCTCACAGAATAATGTGTCTCTTTTAGCTACACCCATTTCTGAAGGAAATACAATTTAAAAATCCTCCTGGTGATCTAATGAAATTGGATGAGGAAAAGAAATTTGGTGCCAGGTATGACATTCTCAACTTTTGGAATTTTCCAGAAATTTTAGGACTTAAAGTTAAAGTAGGACATTTCACCTCAGGTGCACCACGTGGTCAACAGTTGTCTATATCCGAGGAGATGATAGAGTGGGCAGAAGGATTTTCAGAGGTGGGTACAATCACCAAGCTTTGTATTTCATGTCAATAACCACAATTTTCTTGTGCAGATTTTCTGCCTCCTTACCACTCAGTTAAAGGCCACATATGGCAGTTTGATAATTCATCTTTCATCTTGAACAAATTTCTTACCCATTCAACAGTGGATGGAAAAAGAATGCATATATTCAAACATGTATTTTTAAATTATTAAATATTTAAAATCATTCAATAACCATGACATATTATCAATTAATTTGATTTAGGTTTTTAAAATTTAAATTTGTTATGACAAAATATATAATGTTGGACAGAGTGTAAACTATAATGTAAACTATATTCCATGCTTATTTGCAATGCTCCAATATGTGTTCATCAATTGTAACAAATGTACCACACTAATTTTGGGTGTTGTTAATGTGGGAAAGTGTGGGAGGGGTATGGGAATCCCCTATAGTTTTTAATGCAACATTTATGTAATCTAAATTATGTTTTTTAAAAAGTTTTTTTTAAATTTGTTGATGTACCAATACCTCAAAAAGTCTGATTACTGGAGAGTTAAAGTCACAGCTAATAACAACATATATCTGATTTTCTTCAGACTCCCCACTCAGTATGCAGTGAGAGGTGCATTCCTGGATTCAGCAAAACCTCTCAGGAAGGAAAGGCCACCTGATGTTTTCTTTGCACCCCCTGACCAGAGAATGAAATTTCTAATGAGACAGGTAAGTGTGTGCCCACAAGAAAGTCTCCACCATTCCTTTATAGTCCCCATTCATACAAGGGTTTGGAAAAGATCTGGACATCAACTACAGAATCAAAATTCTTCCTTCTTTAATTTAGTAATTTAAATTTGATGATCAATAATATTTACTATTGAAATGACTCTCTTTCTCTGCCCTGAATTAGCTTATTTATGTCACTGACATTATGCCTTGCCATGTGGCAGGAGTTTCAGGATTTGCCAGCAGCTGCCCTTGTTGAGACATAACATCTCAGATGTTACCTTTATCTGGACATATTCACAGCTTCAGAACTGTAAGATTTTACTCTCATAAATTCCCATTATAAAAGCCAACCCATTTCTGGTATTTTGGTATTGGCAACCTTTAGCAAACCCAAACAACACACTATTATAAGTACCTGCTTTAATCTTATTCTAAAGGATATTTAGATTTTATTAAAGCATGAATTTTAACCATCCTGAGTTTCCCCATGCCTGCCACTGTTTGTGACAAAGAACACATGGTCGGGAAGGTTGTGACTGATTTAAGAAATGGGTATTTCTGTGGTGTACAAGAAAGGAATGATATAGTGTGCCCTCAATGAGTAGGTTTTAGTTTGTGCTCTCCTCTACTTCAGAGCTGAGTTGGGGAGGGAAAACACAGAGACCTTTAATTATCATAATTACAAGCTGCAATCAAAGTAAGTACATGATACTATGGAACTATATATTTAATGTGAGGAGGGGTCTCATGGAGTTCTTCATAGAGGCAGTGGCATTAGTATTATGTAAGATGAATGAGGGGTGGACTAAATTCTTGGTATGATTATTAGAAGTGGCAAAAAAATAGGTGACTCATCACTGCATGTAATATCAGAGATTCAGAGAACTGGCAAAGGAAGATTCAATGTGACAGAATCACAGAGAATATTGGGGATGGGGATTGAGACATGATGTAGAAAATGGACATTAAACCAATATATGATATTTTTTTTTACAGTATAATTAGCATCTTAAAGTTACTCATATCCATGATTCTAAATCCTGCAATCACTTTATGGTGGGAATTTTCTAACTTTCTTTTGTTGATGAATATGGTTTAATTTCCCAAAATACTATTATTTCCAAGTTTTGAGAAGTGTAGAGACTTATAGTATATTCTGGCATTCAGTCAATGTGGCAAAGTGATTCATGTACACATTATGTATAAGGTAAATTTGATTATATGTTCCATATAGACATATAAAGAAAACTGTACCATCAATTTCGATTCCCACATGTTTGGTAATTAAGAAATATACTTTTAAACAACCTATACTTTAAAGTAGATAATACAATAGGATCTATACAATGTTTGAAATTGAAAATGCTACATTTCAGTTCTTATGGGATGGAGCTAAAGTGCTCCATAGAGAGATATGTATAATCCTAGATTATATATATTGGTGTATTATTTAGTATATGAGTTCTAAGTATTTATCACAAACTAAAATAAGAACAGCAAATTAAACATAAAGAAAATAGAAGATAGAAAATTATAAATATAAGAAGAAAATGTAATAAAATACAGATGGCATTAGACAGCCAAAGGGGTGCTGATGCAAAATACCAGAAATCGTTTGGCTTTTATAAAGGGTATTTATTTGGGATAGAAGCTCACAATTACCAGGCCATAAAGCATAAGTTACTTCCCTCACCCAACTCTGTGAGGAGTCTGACTTCCTGTGTTCCTCTCTTCCCAGGGATTGATTCTCTCCATGTTTAGCTGCATGTTCTTTCCACAAGGCCAGCTGTAAATTATCAGGCAAAAGGCTTGTCTCTTTTCCCAGGATTTCTGTCATTCCTCACAACCACGCTCCTCTGTATGCTTATTTCCCGGGCTCCAGCTCAAGACTTCAACATCAGAACTCCAGCTCAAACTCCAACTCAAAACTCCAACTAATTCCTCCACTCTACCAGGTAGTTTTATCGAATTCCTGCCCACCAAGGGACAAGGAATCAAAGTCCTAATGACATGGCCCAATCAAAGCCCTAATCATAACTTAATCATGTCCAGAGGAACAGGCCAGTTTACAGCATAATCCAATATCTATTTTTGAAATTCATAGCTATATCAAACTGCCACACAGATATACAGAGGATTAAAAAAGTCAAAATTCTCTCTAGTAAAACACAAAATTGATAAACCCTTAGAATGTTGTATTATGAAAAAAGAAAAATTGCAAAATAAATAACAGGATTTAAATGTGGGTCATTTTTACATAAATTTTTAAAATCATAAAAGTTGAGTATAAATAATTTGATTTGAAAATTATTTGAAAACTAAAATGAAATTCACAAATTCTCTGAAAAAATATGTTATCAAAACTGTCCCAAAAACAATGAAAAATCTGAAAAGTTTCATAACTTACCAAGGACATTAAATCCATAGTTTGCTATACTCTCCTATGTTTTTACTGTAGGAATTGGGAATTCTACCAAATGTTCAAGGAAAAACAATGCCCTTTTACTCAAACTCTTCCAGGGAATAAGGGAAAAAATTATTCTCAATTAATTTTATTAGAAGAGCTTAACAGCAGAACCAAAATCTATTAAGGTCATTACAAGAAAGGAAATTTATAGCCCACTTTCTGTTTTGCACACACACGTATATATATATATATATATATATAAATCCACAATCTAAATCCAGCTATATTTTATAAAGAAGCTCTAGTATGACAAAGTTTGGTTTATGCAACTTTATTCAGCATATGACCTCCCTGAAAAGGAGAAACAATCATCTAAATAAATGCAGGAAAACATTTAATAAAATTCAACACCCATTCATGATTTTAAAACAAAACATTCATTTTCAGATTAGGAATAGGAGGGAAACATTTATTCCCTTAAAGGATACTTACAACAAACCAGATGGTGCAAAATACTGAAAGAATTTAAGGACTGACAGAACAAGTATGAGAAAAACTGCTAAATATTGCCAATTCTGCTAGATGTTACATTGGAAGTCATGCCCAATGCAATATTTGCAGGAAAAGAAGTGGAAGGAATAATAATTGGAAGGTGTAAAATAGAACTGACTTTATTTGCACCGTTATTATTTTGTAATTATAAAATCTGGAAGGTTTTACAAACTGAGTTTAGTGGTCTGAATACAGGATTAATACAGAAACTTCTGAAATTATACATGCCAGTCACAGGGCATTCTAAAATGCAATTTTAATACATGACATTTATAACATCTTGAAAGTATGAAATGCCTATAAATGAAACTAAGGAAAGTTTGGAAAAACTTCTGATTATAAAGTTATAGAAGAACATTGAAAAAAATTTAAAGAAGATGATAATGCAAGGAGGGATATACCATGTCCATGGATGAAAAAACTCAATATTGTAAAGGCATCAGTACTTTCCAATTGTTCCATTAATTCTATACAATTGTTATCAAAGTGCCAACTTTTTGTGGCAATTACAGCCTATTATTTAATGCGCATGAAAACGAAAAAAAAATAAGTGTAGCTAAGACAAACTTAAAGACCAAGAATGGGATAAGAGTAACTATTTTACCTGGTTCAATTCTTTTAATGTCACGATGTTGTGGTTTCAGCATAAGGATAAAAAATGTAATCAAAGGAACCAAACAGCAAATACAGAAACCAAATTTTCACATAAAGACATAACTATCTGGCATATGGTAGTCCTAAATGAAAAAATTTAAAAAAATTAAAGATATTGAAAGAGAAGAAAATTTGTAACTTGGGAGGGCAAAAATTTCTTAAACATAACAGATCAAGCATCAACTTTAAAGGAACAATTCAATAAATGTAAGTACATTAAAATTATTATTTTCTGTTCATCAATGAAAGGTCAAGTCACCAAGTAGAAAAAAAATATTTAAAATAGATCTAACCAATAAAAATCACATCTAAAATATATTGAGAACTTTTACAAAAATCAAGATAGACAGAAATCCATTAAGGAAAGGCATGGCATATGAACAGGTTTTTCATACAAAAATATTTCCAAATATGCATTGCACACATGAGACACTGCTAGGATCAATTAGTCACAAGAAAATTGCAAATAAAAATCATAATGAAATACATCAAAATATTCTGCAAAACAGCTAAAATTAAACAGACTTACCGTGTTAAGTGTTGGAGAGAATATAAAACAACTGGAAATATTTTGCTCATCAGAGTATAAATTGGAGTAATCATTTGGAAAACTGTATGTTATTACTTGCAAAGGTGAACATTTGCATACTATATGACCAGCAATATGGCATTGTACCTTTAGCCAGCAAAGATCCTCGCAGCATTATTTATAATAACAAAAACCCATAAACAATCCAAATATATTACACCAATAAAAATGGATAAATAAAAGATGTGTTAATATAATTGAATTCTTTTCAGCAATATAAGTGAATGGATTATACCACTTCAGAACCACAAAGATCACTATATTTCATAGCATAATTCACAGTAGACAACAGGATGAAATAACACAAATTTCAATCAACAAATGAATGGATAAACAAAATGTGGTACATATACATAATGGAATATTATTTAACCATAAGTAAAATGAATTTATGAGATGTGCTGCTACAAAGAAGAACCTTGTAAACATTATGTTCTTTGAAATAGGCAAGAATCAAAACTGAAAAATATTGTATATGTCACTTATAAGAGCTGTCTTGAGATATCAAATTCCTAGAAAGAGAAAGCAGAGTAGAGGTTGCTAAGGGATGGGGGCAGAGGGAAGAGAAAATGTGTATCTGGTGGACATGGTGTGTTTATAAAAAGAAAATAACAAAAATATTTTAAAGGTGAATGAAATATATCTAAATCCAGTGACATGGATGAATCTCAGAAACAGAATATTGGGCTAAAAAGCCCCAAGCAGAACTAATCTATGAGGCTAAAAATCACGAAAATAGTTTCTTTAGAGATGTGGGAGTTTAAATGATTTGAAGGCAGTAGGGAAAGGACTTCTTTGGGACTGATTATGTTCTCTTCATTAGCCAGTGTGGTATTATCCATGTGTTTACTTCCTCATAATTCATTAATCACTGCATTTTTGAATTGTTCCCTTTAATTAGTGTATTTTATATTTCGAAAAATATATATATTTTTAAAAGATGAAAGTTCAACAGTGAATGAAAATTCAACTGTTATCCAATTGAAGGTCTGAACATCTAAAAGAAGGCCAGAGTTCTAAGAGAAAATATGGGGAAGAAAGCCAAACAGATTGAAACAGTGTTATGTAGAGTCAATGCTAGCTGGACAGGTTTGGCTAAAATTGTCCAATGGGATAATTTTGGAGTCCTGTGAATCAGAGAAAATTACTAAACTAGAGTTGATGACACTTTGCTCTTCTCACCAGATATGGATGAGTGTGTGAAATGTCCAAATCAGCAATACGCAAACAGTGAGAGAAATCTCTGCCTCCAAAAAGCTGTGACCTTCTGGTCTTATGAAGACCCTTTGGGGATGGCTCTGGTCTGCACAGCTCTTTGCTTCTCTTTCCTCACTGCTGTTATTCTTGGAGTCTTTGTGAAGCACCGGGACACCCCCATTGTCAAGGTCAATAACAGGACTCTCAGCTACATCCTGCTCATCTCCCTCACCCTCTGCTTCCTCTGCTCTTTACTCTTCATCAGTCGTCCTAACACAGCCACCTGCATCCTCCAACAAATCACATTTGGAATTGTGTTTACCATGGCTGTTTCCACTGTCTTGGCCAAAACAATCACTGTTGTTCTGGCATTCAAGTTCATTGCACCAGGGAGAAGAATGAGGCAGTACTTACTGTCAGGGTCACCTAAGTTTGTTATTCCCATTTGCTTCCTGATCCAGATAACCCTCTGTGAAATCTGGCTGGGAACCTCTCCCCCATTCATTGAAAAAGATGCACATTCTGAGCATGGCTATATCATCATTGAGTGCAACAAGGGTTCAGTCACTGCCTTCTACTGTGTCCTGGGATACCTGGGCTGCTTGGGCCTGGGGAGCTTCGCTCTAGCTTTCATGGCCAGGTGCCTGCCTGACACCTTTAATGAAGCCAAGTTTTTGACCTTCAGCATGTTGGTGTTCTGCAGTGTTTGGGTCACTTTCCTCCCTGTCTACCACAACACCAAGGAGAAGGTCATGGCAGCTGTGGAGACCTTCTCCATCTTAGATTTCAGTGCTGGATTACTAGGCTGCATCTTCGTCCCAAAGTGCTATATTATTTTGTTAAGGCCAGATAGGAATGTTCAACATTTGTTATGACATAAAACATATTCTGGGAGCAATAAGCCTTCTTAAGTTTTAATTCATGTGTTTCTAAAAATAAATAAGGACCTGAAGAAAATCTATACCATATTTGCTGTCAAATATTAGATAAAAATATAATGTAATTTATCTTCTTCAATTGATAAGTCAGTCTCATTTTTTTCTCTAATAGTGTCAGGAGCATGACAACCCTCAGACATCCAACTTTTCAACTTTAAATTTCATTTTGGATTCTTTTGATTTTTATACCTTTACATAGCCTTCCACTTTGTTTTTCACTCCACTTTTTTCTTCTAATTTTCCTGGTAAGCATCATAAAGATTTCTGTCCTTTCATATGACTGTGGTTATCTTAATGATCCAATAGCATATATGGAATATTTCTTATTTTTCCACAGATTTCGACAGTTATATTTTATGAATAATAAATTCCTACCTATAGAAGACTCTGTTTGTGGACTCCTGATATATTTCATTGATTTTTATTTCCCTCTTGAACAATTTTCACATGGTTTTATATGTTGAAGTTGGTATGTTTTGTTTCATATTGGCTACGCATTTCTCTCATTACAGCATCATTTCAGGACTTATGGGAGAGAATAACCTCAAAATATGCACACCAACCATAGTCCTGCCTGGCAGAAATACTCTTTAGGGAAAGATCATCTAAAAGAGGACTTTGTCCTCTCCTTTCTAGGTTCATAGAGTCCAACTCTGACCATACTAGAAAGCAGGAAACTTTGTGTTTGGGGGCATTACCTTGGCTTCTTTCAGAATCAACTCCTTGCGTGCAGTTTATTTAGTGCTATGGCTTGATTTCAAGATAAATTCATGGAAAAACCTTCTTTTTAGTAGTTATGAAGCTGTTATAAAGAATTCAGTTTATCTTGCCATTCATGTTTCTCCATAAGAAATTTGTTTTAGAGTTGATTTCCAAGAATATCTGCCATTTTTTTTTTTCCTGAGAAGAAGGTGCGTCCTTCTTTTCTGATAAGGAGAAGTGTTTAACTTACTAATGCCAAGAAACTCTAAATCAAATTTAATGCCCAGCTCCAGGAAATAGAGTAACATTTATGATCAACTCATTTGAGTCACTCTCCATTCGTTGGTACTGATTTTCTCATTTTCTTTTATTAATCGTATATATGTATAAATATATTGTTGGAATGACAGAACGACAGACAGACAGGAAGAAGGGAGGAGGGAGGAAGGTAAGGAGAGAAGGTAATGAAGGAAGGAAGGAACGAAGGAAGGAAGGAAGGAAGGAAGGCAGGAAGGAAGGAAGGAAGGAAAGAAAGAAAGAAAGAAGGAAGTGATGGAGGGAAGGCAGGCTTTATTGTAAGTAAAATCAAATCCTTTTATGGAGATGCAATGTTTTGCCCAGTGGAAATACCTGGATAATGATGATGTTTAAGATCTTTAGTTGACTCCAAGAGTTCATATTCAAATGACCATTTTCAACATCTGTATTTCTTGGAATTTTCATCAAGAAAAAGAGATCAGGATTATAACACTGGGCCGCTATGGTCTTTGAAATGACATTTAATCTCTTAAATATTACCAGCAGCCCTGCTTGCCTAGTAAAGTGCTTTGGGGGTCAAATAAAATAATACCTTCCCTTTGAAGTGAGGCTCTTTGTTAAAGTCTAAGAGTGGTTAATATTTTTACAATACACAGATCAGCACTACTTTATGAGAAAAATACAACTAAAAGGGGTGAGGAAGAGGAAAAAATGTATTTGCTTACTTCTGTGGATCTATTCTCTACCCTTCTACACCCAGCAATATACTAGATAAAAATATTAAAATTAAAAAAAAAAAAACAGGCCTAAAATGAGGGTAGGGCTCATGTTGACGACTGGGACTGTTTTTGCTGATTTTCTTTCATTTAAGCATTTGTAATTGGCTTGTCAAATGCTATTATAAATACTCTTGGATTTGTTTGGGAATACATTGAATTTACAGGTTAATTTAAGGGAGAACTGATATAATTGTAATAGTGTGTTTTCTGTTTCAAGGATCTGCTCTAACTTTCAAATTATCCTCTATTCATCATAATTTATTAATAGTAATAATGTATTAAATATATATATTAATAATATATATAGTGTGTATATATGTATATTATACATATATACTTATATTTACAAATAAGGATAATAATTCATCTTGTAATATTTATTCATAGGAATTTTTTACGGATTATTGAACTGTGAAGGGAATTTTTTTTCTCTGCCATATTTTCAAGCTGATCATTCATGATATATAAGAAAATTATTATTTACCTCATATTCACCTTGTCTTTATATATTGTTCCTATATATTTTTTAACTTTTAACTTTATTTTATTTTTAAAGAAGCCTTAGATTACATAAATGATATATCAAAAATACAGGGGGATTCCCATATGCCCCACCTCTGCCCCTTCCACACTTTTCCCCACCAACAACTTTCACCAGTGTGTTGAATTTGCCAAAATTGATTAAAACATATTGAAGCACTTCTACCAACCATAGTCAATAGTTGACATCATAGTTTATACTTTGTACTCTACATTTTTATAGATTTTGACAAAATATAAAATGACCTGTATCTGTCATTGCAATGTCATTCAGAACAATTCCAGTATACTCAAAATGCCCCATGTTACCCTAATTCTTCCCTCACCCTCTACTCAGAAAATCTGGTGACCACTGCCTTTGTATCAATGTTAAAATTCTTCCATTGCTAGAATAATAATAAGTCTACTTTGGTTCATCGTTGCATTAACCCCCTTATGTTTGTTCTGTCCTTAACCTTGAGGATTTCGGGTTGGTGATCCTCACTCCATTTCTGATTGAAGGGAGTTTGGATCCCATGGGGCAGGTGGATGGAACTGTCTTACTTGAAGTGGTAGATATTCTCTGTTTTGGGGAATGGACATTGTACATCATCAACCTTTTTTAGTTGTGCTAGGAGAGTCCAGTGAACTGGAGTGCAGATGTTGCAACTGCTGAGATTCAGGGCACAACCAGCATATGAACAGACTGAAGATTTAAGTCTCTGGGACATATATTTAATGACTATAGTACTAATTATAGGTTCAAATAAAAGGGACAGAAGAGTTGTGTTTAGGGAAATTATAAATGATTCTAACTATTTTACACTGGGGAACATATATTCCAAGGTAAAGCCCTCTGAGAGGATGCTAACTTTCTGAGGTTGTCTGCCATACCTGTAGTTTCTATATGTTTCTAGATCCCTCAGGAGCACCCCTGTTTGAGGCATTGTTTACTGTGGCAGTCAATGAGATACTCCTGAAAATTACCTAAGTGTAACCTCTGGAATGACTTTCAGACTCATTTTAAAATCTCTTAGACATACCAACTCATTTGCATTCAATATTTTGCCCTTTTCGTCTAGGTATTTCTCCAAATGCATCACTGATTGGTACTTGGTATTAATCTCTCAGTG
>JAQZBX010086557.1:0-12981 GCA_029593785.1 Cabassous unicinctus | reverse complement strand
TATATCAAGCTTTATTGTTCTGGGCTATGTTATGATTCTGATTCAGAGGCAGCTCCAAATGTATGCTATTTGCAACCTCACAGTACCCTCCCCTTCCTCCTTCCCTTACCCATATCCCAACACCTACACTCTACTTTTTATATCCAGGGAGAGATTTCTCTGCTAAGACTGAGAAGTTTCATAGATTATCTTCCATGAGAAGGATTCTGGTCTCCTGAATGGCCTCTTGATTGAGATCCTACTGATTATCTCTTTCTCTCTTTCTTTTAAATTTGGTGTTTAATTTTGATTAATTGGAAATTTCTGGTGTCAAGGAATTATATCTTCAAATCTGATAATTTAGATTCCTTCATAGCAACTACCAATTCCAACTGTAAGGTCAGCTTCTATTGCTGAGCTACCCACTCTAAGTAGGCTAAATTCTCTTCTTCTTTCCCTATTACTCAACTTTGACAGTTTCCTTTAACCAATAATAGATGCCACCTCAAAATGATTATAGACTCATTTTTTTCCCTCTGGATTTACTATCCAAGATCCAGAAAATATGTTTAATACACCTACATATTCAATATCCTTTGTGTAAGTTTCCCTCCAAAAATTACTCAGATATGACCCTGAAACAAGGCCTACACAGTCTCAGCTAGCACTTTTGTGATATCTCCACCAATGCCATAGCTCTTGCAGTGCATAAGCAGTTGGATTTTTTTTTTTTATTCCCTCAGTAGATGTATATCGGGAACTTGGTCATCACCAGATAATATTCTGGGTGCTGGCAATAGAACAGTGAACAAGAAAAGGCATGGTTCCTGCCATCATGGAGCTTTGATTCAGTGATGGAGACACACAATAAACAAGTGAACTGATTAATAAAATCATCTGAGGTACAGCAAAGCACTATGAAGTAAATAAGACATCGTGCTAGAAACTGGGCAGGGTAGAAGGCAATTTTACTTTGCATAGTTAAGAAACATCTCTGAGAATGTGAATGTTGAGCCAAGACCTGAAAGGTGAGAATAAACAAGCCATGTTATGATCTGGAGAAAGATTGTTTTCAGGACAAGAAAACTGCCCCAGTATGGACTAAGCTTAGGGTATTTGAAAAACAGAAAGAGACCATATGGCTGGAGCAGAAAAAACAAGGGAGAAAGTAATATGAAATGAAGTCAGAGAGGCAGACAAAGAAAGTTTCTGATGAGGAAAATTTTGGATAAGCTTCATTATAATACACTTAGCTTAAGCGCTCACATGGACTAGGGTTGACAGTATCCTCCCCAATAGACGGTTTTGGTTCCTTACCCACATCCAAGATAACTAACCATTCTGCCTTTCCTGCAACTCTTCTGGCTTTTGCACTGAAAATGCCATATCTCAGGAAACTCTTCAGTCCTCGGCACATGGTTAGTTACCTTATCACATCTCAGGTCCTTTATGTCTAAGATGCAGAAATACCATCTCAAGGCTTGTACCATATCTCTCCCAAGGTTGCATGGAAAAAGTACAAAGTTTGTTCTACAGCCTACACTTTATCTCCCTCTGTTATTTCAACTCACAGTTCCCCTATTTCTCATCCCAAGAGAAAAGCAGTTATCTTCTCAAGGAAGGGTGGAGATGGGAGAAAAGTGAGATTGGAACTTAAGGAGATAGCAGCTTTGAAACAGACCTTGAAATGGAAACACTGGGAAATCAATGAAAAACCAGTGGAAGGTGTGAGATTGGCAACAAAGGCCATGTTGATGCCAGACAGCATGATTTGGAAATGGACCAGCTCTGCAAGGTTCTGTGACTCTTCCTATCTGCAAGGAAACCAAGAGATACATAATTTCTCTCTATTAAATGTTTGGAGGGTCTCCAGGGGAATGTACTATCTGCATAGAAATTAGGGCCAAGAGAACAACAGCTTTTAAATCAAGGGCAAGAGGAAAATGTATTTGGAAATGGTGGTGGGTTCATCTATAAGATAAACTCTCTGCTTACTGTGGAATCATTTTCAGAAGTCCACAGCAATTTGACTTTTGACCACAGATATAAGGAGCCTCGATATACTCATACTTATGCCAGAGAAGACCAATCAGTAGCAAGCTTCTGAATTTGCATCCAAATGGTAATCATTCAGAAGACAAATAAAAGACAGAAATTGAATCACAGCTTCTCTGCAAAAATAAACACCTGGTTTCTGTTCAACTGCACTTTGTGAAATGCCCTTTAGTTTAAGATGCTCCTATTTTTACTGCTGAATTTTTAAAATAAAAGCTCATTATCTAAAGCACCATTAACCTTCTGCACCATTGGCATAAACATGATACACTCTCCATATTAAATACAGATTGTTCAGCAGCTGGAAGACTGACCCATATGCAAGACATTCCAGAGGTAACCACAATAAGAAACATAGCCAGATGGTGAGCCAGAACCACTGATAGGAGATGTTTTTCAGAAAGGTAGGTAAGGAAGGAGGGGAAGCAAAATAATATTTGATTAGTAAGAGGCTTTGCTTTAGTTAACCATTACAGATATATGAATAGCTATTGTTTTAAAAACACTGGTGCTATTTCACTCAGTATCTTGGACATTCAGGCAGGTAGTAAGTCGGGATTTGTTGAATTGAATGGAACAGGAAGAAGAGGGGTAATGGAAATCCACTTTATCCAATAGCTGCAGAATTCATTTTGGCAGAGGTTCTGAGGTCCTCCTAAAGAAATAAATTTGAATGACTTGGATTTTCTCTAACGTTGTTTCCCCATACTTACAGTGAGAACATGTAGTCCATTGCTTAGGTCATTTTGTGCTTTGGAAGATATCCTCTCTCCATCATGTCCACCACCCCCTAGCAGTACCCATTCATATACGAAATCAGACAGATATGTTAATATTACTAATTTATTCCTTTGACCTAAGGCATTGGGGCTTCAGGAATTGACTCTTTATATAAGAACCACTCTGGAAATCATAAGACTTTAAGCAATTATTGAACATCAGCATCTTGGCATGAATTAGTGTCTTTAAAACTGCACTCCAATACAATATCCTGCTGAGATCTGGGGAAAGAAGATAAATCATTTTTTATTTGGAAGGAGGGAGTGGTGGGAATGTAAAAGGGAAAGATCAATTCCAAGTGTAGAACATTGATGGGGATGGCCTGTGGAATGCCAAGGGCATCTGTGAGAATCTATGAGATCAGAGGTTGGGAAGCAAGTAGAGAGCAAAAAGTGGTATTGAAAAGAAAGGTAAGAACAAGAGCAAAAAATATAAATAATAAAATGGAGAGCAGATAGGGAAAAAAGAGTAAAGTAAGTAAACAAATTCTGGATTATCCCCTGATAAATAAATAATAAACTGAGGGTGGACTAGTATCCTACAACCATAAATACTTTATGACACAACACATTTTCTGAGGTCAAATCATTGTTAATATTAATTCTATTACACAAAATATTTACTGCATGCTTATTGTGAATCACACACTGTGTTAAGCACAGTGGTACAAAGGAGACAGATCCTTACATGGAACATACTGTTTGGTAAAGGTTACATGTAATTGCAAGCAGTGCAATAGGATTTACGTGGTGGGTAGTTAATTGTGTAACAGGAATGTGGAGAAAGTGCTTTATCCAGTCTTGGGTAGGGTCAAAGAAAATTTCCCAGGGGAAAATACTTCCAAGCTTAGGCCTGAAGGATCAGTAGAAGTATGCCAAGGGGCTATGGTGGAGTTGCGAAAAGACTTCCAGGCAGAAGAAACATCATGCACAAAAGTCCAGAGGCAAAAGACAGGCTGACCTTTTTGAGGAATTGCAAAGAAATGTAGCGTGGCTGGAACATATGTTGCAAGGCAGATAGGTGAGAGATTAGGTTGGAGAAATAGTCAGGGGCCAGGTCATGAAATAGCTATGTGTTTATACTTTTTAAATGATTTTTAATTTATTAGAGAGGTTGTGGGCTTACAGAACAATCATTCATAAAATGCAGGATTTCCATATACCACCACACTACCAACACTTTGCATTGGTGAGGAACATTTGTTACAATTGATGAAAGCACAATTTTATAATTGTACTATTAATTATAGTCAATGGTTTGAATTAGGGTTCATTGTTTGTGTATTGTACTAAATGTGTTTTAAAAAAAATTAAATCTATTACCATGTATGCAATCTACCATTTCTCCTTTTAATCACATTCAGTTACATATTTCAGTGCTGTTCATTAAATTCACAATGTTGTGCTATCATCACCATCATCCATTATCAAAACATTTCCATGATTCCAAAGAGGGACCCTGTACATTTTAATCCTTAACTTTCCATTTCCTATCCCCACCCTGTCCACTGGTAACCTATATTCTAGATACTGACTCTATGAGTTTGCTTATTCTAATGGTTTCAAATCAGTGAGATCATACAATATTTTTCCTTTTGTGTCTGGATTATTTACTTCAATACGATGTCTTCAAGGTTCATCCATGTTCTTGTATATATCAGCACTTCATCCTTTTTACAACTTAATAATATTCTATTGTATGTATATATCATATTTCATTTATCCATTCCCTGGTTTATGGACACTTGGGTTGCTTCCATATTTTGGAAATTATGAATAATGCTTCTATGAACATTGGTGTGCAAATATATGTTCAAGTTCCCGGTTTCAGTTTGTTGAGGGTATATACCTAGTAAGGGGATCACTGGGTCATATAGTAATTCTATACTTAGCTTTCTGAGGAACTGCCAAACTTTCTTCCACAGTGGCTGCTCTGCCTTTTTCCTGACTGTGGGATTTTATGATATTTACCTATTTTTTTCTGTGCCTTGGTTTCCTCTAGATAGAGAGGAAATAATGGATGTGAATGTATTCTGAAAAGTTGAACATTTGCAAATGGTAATGCAATAATTATTATAATCCCAACATCATCATCATCATCATTATCTAGAAACATGACATATGCTACAAAGATCACTCATTTAGATGCATGCATTGTCATGTGTCTTCCCACAAGCTCTTAAAGCACCACAGGACCCTCCCTATCCAGGAACCGCCGCTGGGGTGGAATGAGGTGTGATGCTGGAGTTGACAGCAGAATGTATACTCATGTAATTAAACTTCTCTACCCCTACAACTCTTCTGATTTCCAGAGTTAAATATCTGTTTATTCAGTGGCTTATTTCAACAATATGCTAACCTGCATTCACAGGCTATCTGACACATATTCCTCATCTGCCCCTGCAGGCCAAATTCTTCTTTTAAAGGCAGCCCTTCATTTTTTCATATACACTCCACAAACTTGTGCAAACTTCAAATATGTTTGCATTCACAGCACTTGCAAATAATTACCCCCACTTTATTTGTGTGTACTTGATAGGAATAGAGTAAAAATGTCAATTATCTTTCCTTGATTGAGACTCAAAGGGACAAATTGCAAAGCTGGGGGCCAGATCTGCGACAACTTAGACCAGCCCTGAAATGGAATTTTGGGAGGACTATTCTGTCCCCAGCAAAACAGGGCATGGAATACCCAGCTTTGTGAAATAATGGAAATGCTTAGACAGAGAAGTTGCCTGAAGCAGATAGCACAGATAAGAAGCAGGTAAACTACACAAAGGACTACTAATGGTGAAAATAGCTGCTCCAAGCCCTAACACTCATAATTTACACAGGAAGAAAACCCCTCCATTCTCGTTCAATGCCAATATAATCTTACTCAGTATACAGTTCTGACGTAATTGGCAATTTCCTTTACCTGTCAATTGCAGGTTAGAAACAGAAAAATAGAAAGGAGGCAGAGTATGGGACCCCCCTACTCCTATTGCTTGGTTATTAGTGTCAATCATGTCGATAGCTGAAAGAAATGACACAAGAGTGGAAACTGATAATTACAAAGACCTTAGAACAGGAAACTACAGCTGTTTGTGACATTTGGACACCAGGGCAAATAATCATACTTGTCCTAGTAGTCATGAAAGCATGAAAGCACGATTCAGTGCTTAATGATGAAACCAAGTTACCAGGAAAAAAACTAAATTATATTAAATATCTTTGGTTTAAGAAAGCAGAGGCTTATATTACAAGTTTTTGTTTGTTTTTAATTTTAAAGGGAGGCAGCATGTTGTAGACGGAAAAACAAACACTGAAACTAAAATATCCCATTCATTTTTTCATTCATGAAATTTGAATTATGCACTCTGCTATTTGCCAGGCACTGGGGATTGAATAGTGAACAGGGCAAAGACTCTGCCATCTTAGAGCTCTTGATCTAGTGAGAGAAACTGACAAGGGAACAGGCAATTAAAATGCAGTATGATAAGGGGATTAACAGTGCACAAAGAGACCACAGAGGAGAGGCTCTTAACCTGGACCTGAACATTTAAGAAAGGCTTCCTAAAGGTGAAAAATTCCATGAAGAAGGCAAAGCATGTATGATAGACTGAAAATGAAAAAGAATAGGTAGGACATATTTGTGGAAATGCAAGTAGTTCAGTGGCTACACAGTAGTGAGTGAGGGGGAGGGGAGTTGTAAGAGATTTGAAGAGAAAGATGAATAACTGCCAGCTAAATGTGTTTGACATTTCTCATTAAGAAAAATGAGGAGCCACTGAAGAGTTTCAAGTTACTGAGTAGCATGAATCAATTTAAAAATCGTAAAAGATTATTCTTGCTGCAGTGTAGAGAAGAAATTGGGCGAGAGCAAAATTAGAGACATTATAATTAGGTGGTTGGCTAGTGATCTAGGTGAACGAAAAAGGCAGTCTGGTCTAAGACAGTTTCTGTGTTGATGGAGAGAAGGTAGGTTTAAGAGAGATTTTGAGTTCATATGGCTAAGAGACTTCGAAGTGAGTTGGGAGGTCATTCCAGGGTAATGCTTATGCGCATCTCAGTAGGATCTCATAGGCTTCCAACGTGGATACACCCCAAACAGAGGGGCTCCTGAGGGCTCTGGAGACACCCAGGTCCTATATCAGGACGGATAGTCCCAGAGTTTTGTGACTCATCAGTGGGCCCTACTTTGGAATCCTTGCTCCTGAGAGTGACAGAGTTGGACCCAAATATGTCTTCCCTGCACATGGTCCATCTGTCCCTTCTATTCAAACCTACATGTGGTGCCGGAGTTTGTTGGTGTACTTCCAGAGACCGGAGTTTTTAAGCTGTCCATGTGCCGGCTGGGCCCGGAATCTCAGTGGAGTTGCAACTCCTACTTTACAGCTCAATGGACTCACCCTGGACACCTGGTGGAGAGATGATGATGCACAACGGCCATCCCAGGGAATGGAGAGAGTCTGCAGCTGGTGGCAGGATAATCTCATCCATTTTATCTATGAGATATAAGCCCCCTCTCTCTTGGAAGTGGAGTGGACATCACCATCTCAGACTCCTCAGGATTGGGGGAAGAGCTATGGACTAGAGTGGACTTACTGGTATTCTGTTATAGACATATTGTGATTCATGCAATGGAAGTAATTACAAATTAATGTGGAGCCAGTGGCCACCGGACGCTTTAGGGGCAGGGAGAGGGAAAAGCAGTTGTAATACTGGGGCTTTTTTGGGACTTGGGAATTATCCTGAGTGACATTGCAATGACAGATATAAGCCATTTTATATCATCATATAACATGCAGAACTGTGTGTGAGAGAGTGTGGTCTACAATGTGAACTATGGTCCATGCTTAGTGGCAAAGCCCCAAGATATGTATATCCTTTGCAGGTGATGTGCCACACTAATGAAGGATGTTTATGTGGGAGGTTATGGGAGGAGTGGGAGGTGGGACATATGGGAATCCCTACAATTTTTGTGTAACATTTATGTAATCTAAGTATCTTTTAAAAAATTATTATATAAAAAAAAGGAAAAGCAAAAAAAAAAAAGAGATTTGGGACATAGTATTGATAGGACATTGTGAATGCTTGAATATGTCTGGTGAGGGTGAGAGAGGAATCAAGGATAATGTCCAATTTTCTGGCACATGCAATAGAGCAGATGGTGATAGTGCAATCTGCTTTGGTAGTCCATATTTAGCCACAGACTAGCTTCGAAATAAAATTCAGTTTCCTTATTTGTAAAATGAGGAATTTGGGCCAGACTAGTGGTACTCAATAAGGTGTGATTTTATACTCCCCCAGGGGATATTTGATAATGTATGGAGACATTTTGGATGTCATGACTGGGAGGGGTGTGCTACTGAGATCTAGTGGGTAGAGGTCAGGGATGCTTCTAAGCATCCTACAATGAATAAGGCAGCCCCTTCCCCTTCAGTAAGGAAATAGTCCACCCAAAATGTCCATAGCACAGAGACTGAGAAACCCTGGACTAGATGATGTGAGGGATTTGGACTAGATAAACTCAGAGGTCTCTTCAAGACTTATGAATTTGCAAACAAGATTGGCTATTTACATTCTGACACTTAAGAGGATAAGCTTTAATAATCTTGTGGCAGTTTGGTATTATTTTATGAACCCCTCAAAAGATAAAGATTATGTTTCTAAAATGGTCTGTTCCTCTGGGTGTGAAACCCTTTGAATGCATTAGATTCAGCTGACATGTCTTGATTAAATTACCTGTTAAGATTAGCGTTTGATTTGACCACTTCAGTAGCGCATGACTCAGAGTTGAGTCCTTGCCCCTTTGGAGAGCTAATGTAAACAGATAATCACAGAAGACAGGAAGAGAGAGAGCTCCATAGATGCCAGAGTAGAGAAGGCTCAAACAGTTAAAGCCCGGGAAAAGATGAGCCATTCGCCTGATAGTTTGCAGCTGAAGAGAAAAGAGCAGCTGAACAGCTGATAAGGCCTGGAAAGAAGCCCTATGCCAGACTGATATAGTAAGCCCTGAGAGATGAGCCCTATGCCAGCCTACAGTTGAGATCGGAATGAACTGGGCCCATGGAGCCCTAAGAGTAAGACAGAAGGAAAGACTAGGCAGAGATCACCCACCATCTTGCTTCAACACGTGGCAGCTGACTTTGGTGAGAAAGTACCTCTTATGGTACCTTGATTTGGACTCTTTAGGGCTTTGCAACTGTAAGCTTTTACCCCAAATAAATACCCTTTATAAAAGCCTAAAGATTTCTGGTACTTTGCATCAGCACCCGTTTGGCTGACTAATACAATCTGTAAGACTCTCTTTTGTAGGCCAGCTGGATAAATGAGGCATTACTGGAATTACATGACTAAAAATAACCAGACATTGGTGTCTGTGATCTCAAAAACCTAAGCCAATTTCCAAGAATATTGGGGTGAATCATGCATTACAAGTATTTTTATATGTGTAAGTGGCACTTAGAATCTATGTACAAACTTGTTCTGATCTTCCAGAGACCTAGAGTCTAGAGTACCTCCTGTCTATGTTTTTCTTTCTTTCTCTCCCTCCCTCCCTTCCCTCCTTTCTTCTTTCTTTCTCTCTTTCTTTCTCTCTCTCTTTCTCTCTCCTTCCTTCCTTCCTTCCTTCCTTCCTTCCTTCCTTCCTTCCTTCCTTCCCTCCCTCCTTCCTTTCTTCCTTTTTTGGCAATGTGCATTGTGCCTGCTTGCACCTTAGAGCAGCAGAGACAGCAAAGAAATGATGGGGACTGGTGGTATAGCCTGCCTAAGTTGTCTAACCCCTGGAATCTTCCTTGTACCCAGAAATTCTGCTTCTGCAGCATTACGCATCCTGATGTATGGGACCACAGACAGAGTTCCAGAGTCTCCACCACAAGGCAAGATTTTTAAAATAGACTTATGGCTTTAAGGTGAAGCTTAAATCATTGTAGCAGGTACTTTATCTCCATTCTGTAATAAGAGATATCTTTCCTGAGGGTATATCTCAGACCCTCAGGCCTGGACTTTCCATGGACTTCTTTTTTTAAAAGGTGTTGGAAATTAGTTCTGGCAAACTTTTTTTAAAAAAAGTTATTTAAGTGTATTATTCATTCATACATGAACATACATAAACAATAAGTGTATCTTAAAAGTTGTGAAGCCACAAACAAACATGCATATCATCACCCCACCACCACCATTGCATTGTTGTGAAACATTTATTACAAATTATGAAATAGCATTGTCAAAATATTACTATTAACTATAGCCCATATCTTAAATTTGGTGTATTTCCCCTCAATCCATCTGATTATTAACAACCTGTGCTAGTATCATATATTTTTATAGTTCATGAGAGAACATTCTTGTATTTGTTCTGTTAACCACAGTTCCAGAGATTTCTCAATAGGAAGGGAAGAAAAACCGAGCATATCTGTGAAAGATTCTGGAGTTCCCACTCAGAGACTCCCACAGCCATCTGGGCCTTCACAGCATAGTAGGCATTCAATTTTAAAAATCTTGTTGAATAGATGAATCGGTCCCTGCATTCTTGGGGGCAAAGGGGAACACCTAAGGTCTTTCAAAGTGAAAAAGGAAGACATTAGCAGATATTTACTGAGTGCCCACTCTGTGGCAGCACTGTTCAATGCTTTTAGGGATTTTGTGCAGAGCATACCTGACTTATGCTTTAATATGATCCCTTTGGCTAAAATCTAGAAGACCATTTAGGAGATGGTTGCAGTAATTAAGGCAACTAATAATGGTGACCAAAACCAGCACGGTAGCAGTGAATGTGGTATGAAATGGATGTATTCTGGATATATTTTGAAGGTAGAGCCAACAGGATTTTCAATGGATTGAACATGGCTGTGAGATGAGAGGACTCAAGGATGGCTCCAGGGGGTTTTAAAATCTGAGCAACAGGAAAGATGCAGTTGACAATAACAAGGACGAGAAAAGCCATGAGCGGGTTAGGGGTTCATTTATGTACTTAGAGAATTTTAAGTGCTGACTAGACATCTAAGAGAAGATGTCATGAAAGCTATTGTTTGTATGAATCAAGCTTTAGGAGAAGTAGGGATGAAGATATGAAAACCATGAGACTTGATGAGATTATCAGGTAAGGATGTATAGGTAGAGAAGAGAAGAGGACTGAGAACTAAACCCTGGGTACTCTCCAACTTTAAGATGTCTTTAACATTTGACCAAGGACTAACCTTGCCTTCCTGCTTTGCATAAAGTGAGCATAGCAACAGCGAAACTGCCCACAGCAACCTCAAGCAAAAGGCCTGGGACTTTAGAACTTTAGCTCTATGGACAATGTCCCATTGTACAGTTTTCTCACAGCAACAGCTAAATCTTCCATGTGATATTTAAACCTCAAGAGTTACTTGGTTAGAAATATTTATCATTTACTCCAGGCTAATATAATGGTTATTAATCTCAGCCAAGTAAGAATCCATTCTTAATAGAGTGAGGAGTTATTTTATTTCCTCTACATGATTCATATGCAAATATTTGAACAGCAGATTGACACTCAAGCTGCCACCTGTCAGTTTGGTTTTAGCAAGAGAGAAGGAAGCACCATTGTCCTTCAAATCTGTAAAGAAAAGTTATTTTCCTTACCCCATGTATCTTCATTTTGTTGTATGCAGGCTGAAAACCTCATTTAGTAGGTATTACTCTCTTTACAAGATCCAGGCCCAAGGCTGTTGCACAGTATTTATCTTCTTTGCTTTGAGGTCTGAAATGTGCAAGTGATTATATCACTTCTTGGTTCACCTTTTGTCTTCTTGGGTTTCATGCACAGAATTGGAACACTGAATTCTAAATGAGGAAAAGGGAAAAGAGAGAGCACAAACTGGGATGAAGCTTTGCTCCAAGGTCACCATATTCTCTGCTCTGTTCCCAGTAGGAATGTACCGAGAATTTGTCAAAATCCCCTTGAAACTATTTAAGTATATTTCATATTTTCTGTGAGTCTCCAGGGCCAAAGTAAATGATCTTAATTTTTTAGCTCTATGGCTCTGGGGTCAATGTTAATTCACACAACAAGGCACTTGGTGGAGGGGCATGTTTGCTTTATAAGATAGTAGTTTCTATGTACCCTTGGAAGTACATGAAGACATTCCAAGGGATACACAGACACAATTTTAAGAAAAGCAATTGCCAGATTCTCTATTTCCATAAGTGTATTTTCCTAAAATATGTCTGTAGTTGGAGTATCATGCCTATTCTCCTTTGCCACATCTTCTTTCAAAGTCATCCTTCTGCTCAACAAAAGAAAGTCATACCCCTCACCCATCCTTAATCTTACCATGATGTATTCCATCCCCTGAAATTGTCAAATAATACAGTGTTCTAGTCAGAGGGCATTGTTTGAGTAATACATAGAGAAACTTGGTAAGAAATAACTTCTGTAAGTTTGGTATTTACCAGTGGTCCAGTACCCTTTCTTCTTCTTACAGTTAATCTCCACTAATTATATTAAACTGAAGTCTTAAAATCAGAACATCTTAAATAGAGAAATAGGATGAATCTCTCTGAGCCAAACTCAGCATATAAACATACTATCTTCTCCCCCATGTGAGACATGACTCCAGGGGGTGAGCCTCCCTGGCACTGAGGGATTATTACCAAGCATGAACTAGCAATGCACCTGGAAAAAGAACTTGAACAAAAGAGGGAAATATTAAATAAAAATGATTTCTTATGTATCAGAGATTTTAAAGTGAGTTGGGAGGTCATTCCAAAGGTTATGCTTACGCACGTCTCAGCAGGATCTCATTTACTGCCAAAGTAAATCTTGCCTCAAATTGTGGGACTCTTGAGGACTCTAGAGACATCTAGACACTATAGGCAGGGCAGACAATCTCAGGAGTTTGGTGCCCTGCCAGTGGGCCTTACCTTGTAACTTATGCTCCCCAGCATGACAGAGTTGGATTCATTTGTGGTTTCCCTACACATGGCTCTTCTGCCCCTTCTATTTGAACCTATAGTTAGTACTATACTTGATAGGTGAATGACCAAGAGAATTAAATCTTTAGGCTGTCAATGTACCAGTTGGGCTCTGGATCTCAGCATAGTTACAACACCTACTCTCCAGTTCACTGGACTCACCCAAGACAGCTAACAAGGAGATGATGATGGACTACGCCCATCCCAAGGAACAGAGTGTGTCTGCAATTGCAAGCAACATAGT
>JAQZBX010086556.1:0-12982 GCA_029593785.1 Cabassous unicinctus | reverse complement strand
CTTAAAACTTATTAAAAAGCTCTGAAGTTGATATACTACAAAAGGGAAAGTATGTGCAAGCAAGAGAATGACACATGATATTAATGTAAATAAAATGTGAAAAATCTTAACAGGACACTCACTGAATGATTAGTCTAGAATTTTTACATTGTTTTGAGCATTTTTGAGGAAACTTTTAAGAGTCTCTCTTCTCCATTACAACAGTGGAATTCTCACACTTTTGATGATCCCTTTGAATTTAATGACTTGGGAGAAGATTTCATTCACAGCTGCACAATAACTCAAACTGTGTTTCCTCCTCAGAGGATGAAATCCTATATTAGATAACAATTTCAAGAAGTCATCATTGACAAGCCATCCTTCAATCAATATAAGCAAATTCAAACTGAAAGTCAATCATATAACTATCATCTAAGTGAGAAACCCTTCAATTGTTCTAACATTAAACTTCATGTGGAAATTCACACTGGAGAGAGACTTTTTGAATGTCATCAATGTGGGAAAGCCTTCAGGAATATTTCTGCCCTTAGAAGACATGAGAGAACTCACACTGTAATGAAATTGTATGAATATCATCTGTGTGGGAAATCCTTCAGTCAAAATTTTAACCTTATTTTACATGAGACAGCATACACTGGAAAGAAATCATTCAAATGTCACCAATGTGGGAAGCTTCAGTCAAAGTTCTTACCTTAGACAACACACACTGTAGAGAAACCATTCAAATGTCATCAATGAGGGAAAGCCTTCAGTCAAACATCTTACCTTAGACAACATATGATAACTCACACTGGAGAGAAACCATATGAATGTCATCTATCTGGGAAATCTTTCAGCCAAAGTTCAACCCTTAGAAAACATGAGAGAACTCATACTGTTAAGAAACTCTATGAATGCCATCTAAGCAGGAAATCCTTCAGTCAAAGTTCAACCCTTACAAAACATGAGAAAACTCACATTATAAATGCCATGAGTACAGAAGTATCTTCAAGCACAGCCCTACTGTTTAAGCCATAGAGAATCCACACATAAGTATAATTCTATATTAACATAATCAATTCAAAATGCCTTTATTTTCATTTAAACTTGAAAGAGTGAGTGAATTACACTTGGAAGAATCCCTTGTCTGTAGTGAATCCCATGTCTATAGTAAATCCTATGTCTATAGTGAATTCCATGTCTATAGGCTGAGCTCCAGCCTAAGTGTACTCAAGATAAACACAAAGTAATAATAATCCTAAAACAAAAAGTAAGACAGGAAAATCTTTAACAGGAGTAGGAGACTGTATGAGAACAACAGATAATTTTTGCTAGAGTAGATAATCAATGAATAAAACATGAAAAACACTTTATTTATATCACAGTATGAAGAATGAAGGAAACTATTTAGTGGTTTCAAATTTCTGTATCAGCATGTAAGGTATCATACTGAAGTAAGGACAATTGCAAAATTGAAGCACACAACTATTCATTCAGAAATATCATACTGGGGGAGACCATTAACAAGAATGCTCTCCCACACTCTTTAAACATGAATTCAGAATATTGCTTAATTACTTTTTATTGAAAAATTATTAAGGTAAAAATGGAAAATTGTGAACTGACCTGGCTATTTTGAATGCAGAAAATTATAGCAAATACAAGGAAGAATATGAAAAATTTTCCCAAACACTTTAGTACTTGTAAATAAAAGTGAAGTAAAAGATGTCCCTGCGATTTCTCTAAAGTGAGTCATGAAAATAGATATATATTTAATTCAACACTAAATGAAATTATAATAACTGGGGTGAATCTGAATATAACATTGATTTTTAAATGAAACATGCACAATACAAGATGAAGTACCATATTTACCATATACTGTTAATATGTATGTGCATAAAAGTGATTAATTGAATATATTTAAATAAACATTACTTTTCAGTAATGCCTGATAGTGTGTACATTTCCCCATTAAAATGCCATTATTGCTATTATAAGTGAAATGGAATGTAAATTAATTTAAATATGAGAAGGAAAATAATATTGTCAATCCTGGAATATTTTAGGTAACTGAGAATGAAAAATCCCCACAATACTGAATAAAGGAATGGGATATTCCCTACAATATAAATTAGTTGCCAAGTGAATTTTGGCAAAAAATGCAGAGATATCTTAGGGGATGAGAATTGGAATATTATTCCAGATATGAGGATGTCCTCATTTTCAAAATGACTTAGAACCGATAGGGGCACTTATCCACATTCATTCATTAACATAGTACTGATCTTTGTTAAATCCATTTTGTATGTTTCCATTCAAATTTCCACTCTTTGTGCAGAATAAATTGCAGTAATATTGAAATGCCTTGTAGGAAGTAACAGATCCCAGAGAGTATGACCCTGTTGGAAGTTAAACCTGCATGAGGGTTGGCTAGGGTAAAGACAGGAGCTGTGTGATAAGTTTTGGGACATTTTCAGATCGATTATATTAATAACTTATACTTATTGAGGTTCTCAAATGTTCCAGAACCTGATTGCTTCTGGGGACAAAATGGTAAACTATACAATGTTAACTTCCATAGTATTTATTTCCTTGTATAAATGAAACAGTAATAAACAGTACATATAAAATTTGTGCAATTCAATCATGACCTAGGATTCTGGAAATTTCCATGCTAAGAGTCCCATAATGTCCTATAACTCACCTTGTATTTAACATCCTCACCTGTAGCACTCATTTATTTGAACTAACCTAAATGATACATGCCTCCACAGAACAACATTACACTCTATTACCCACCTCTAGCATCTATATTCACATCATACCTAAAGATATCCAGGGAATTACTTGATACCTGAATATATTGTGTCTCTGTTAAGTACAATTCTTATATAAGTGTATGGACGACTTCTTTTTTTCTTCTGTGAATATCTGGCCTATGGAGCCTGGATTACATCAGTATACAAGGTTGTGAAGACCTTTTTTATTATTCATTCAATTTCCCTTATTTTGGATCACAGTAACTTGAGGTCAAATAGCAATGGGAAATAAGGTTCATGTGCATGACTTGTTTGAGTCAGGAAGCTCTGGTCACTTAGAGAAATTCGTTTCCCACCTCAAGGAAGGGCTTCCAATTTAATCAATAGTTCCATTTCTCCTAGATCACTCACATGTAAATAAAGTATGTGGAAATATTTATGCAGATAAACAAGTATAGAAAGACTCTAAAATCTAGAAGAAGTTGACTACAATGTGGACTTGAGTACTACATATACTACTACTGCATGTATAATTCTGGCTTTCCTTATTGGCTACAATGCATCCTAGAAAGAGGATGGAGAAAGAGCTGCATAGCTAAAGATCTGGGATTCCATTCTCCATCTGGAAGAATGAGGTAGTTCTCTCTTTCACCTTTTATTATGATACCTAAGGGTCTGAGTAGGATGCTTATCTTCCATTCCTACCCAAAAGAAGCAGGTAGGATTACATCCTCTGCCATGGTAGGGTCAAGATGCTGAGACACCACACATTCAAAAATCGATACAGTGATCAATGTCATGCAAATTGGCATGATAAGCACCCTACTTGTTTGCCACCTCTGCTACAGTGAGGTCCAAGGCAAGGCTTAATCTTTATACCCAACGACTATGTGTAATGGATTACAGTTTCCAGGGGAAAAATTACTCATGGAATGTGGTAGACTCAGTAATGGCCCCATGGTCCCCCAAAATATCGAATATGTTCAGGTTTTAATACCTTGGATTGTGAATGTTACATATTATAGGAAAATGGCATTTGTACATGTGATGAAGATAAGGATGTTGAGATTATGTTGTGTTTTGGGCTACACCAGTGGTCCCTAAGTGCAATTCATGTATATTTACAAGAGGGAGTCAGATATAGACTTGAATACATGTAAGAGGGAACATGATATGACAACCAGTGCAGAGAGATTTCAAGACCTTATACTGTATAATTTGAAGGTGTTGAAAGGGACCAAAAGCCAAGGAAGACTGTCAGCTACCAGAAGCTGAAAAAGGCATGGAATGAAGCTTTAGAGTATGGAAAAGGCAAGGGAATGGATTCTTTCTAACAGCCCTAGATGGAGTATGACCCTTCTGAATGAAACTTTGGCTTCAGACCAAACCGATTGTGGACTTATGGCCTCCTTAAATGTTATGTAATAAATACTGATTAGTAATAAGGTAGTCACTATAACAGCATGATTCTGTAAAAATCGAATAGTACATTCAAAGATATCTTCTTTATAATACCACTTCAACATAACTGCTGTACACAAGATATATTGATTACAAAAATAGTTAAATTTATCAAAAATTAATTTCCCCTATGCAACAAACTTTCCCATTAACCAACACCACTGATATGCAAAACAACTTACTTTGATCATGCAAAAATATACTTTAAGTCAATTCTTACTTACAAAGAATAGTTTTTATATTTTTGAGGTAAAGTTTACATTACATATAAAGATTTTACACTGTAGAATTCAGAGACATTTAGTATATTCACAATATTATACAACCATCACCTCTCTCTAGTTCCAAAATATTTTAATTATTCCAAAGATAACCTTGTATGAAATAACCAGCCATTCCACAACTCCCCTTCTACTATCCCCTGCCAAACACTATTCTGCTTTCCACATACATTGATTTACCTTTTTCTGATATTTCATAGAAATAGTATCATGTAATATGTGATCTTTTCCATCAGGCCTCTTTCACTATATATGTTTTAAAGTTCATCCACATTGTAACATGTTTCAGTATATCATTGGTTCTTACTGCTGAATAATATTCCACATTGGTTATGCAACATTTCATTTATCCATTCATTTATTGATGAACATTGGGGTTATTTACAACTTTTGCTTATTGTGAATAATGATGCTAAGAAACTTAATGTAAAAGTACATGTTTAAATATCTGTTTTCAATATTTTTGGTGGGAGTGGGATTTCTTGAACACTTGCTGATTCTAAAATTAAGTTTGAGCAAACTCCAAAATGCTATCCAAACTGACCTCACTATTTGATATTCCAATGAGAGAAAAATTAGGTTCCCAATGTCTCCACCTCATCTCTAACACTTGTTAGGTTCCTTCAATAAAAGTTTTTATTTGCATTCCTTTATAATAGAAGTGTATTGTTGTATTAGAGAACATAATTGAGGTATAATTCACAAAGCATAAACCACACTGTTCAACTGTGCAATTCAATGACTTTTGGTATATTGACAGATATATACAATCATCACCACAGTCTATTTTGGAACATTTCCTTTTCCTCATAACAAAACACTGAACACAGATGCTTATCTATTAAAATGGCTAATATTCAAACACTGACAAAACCAAATGCTGGGAAGATGTAGAGCAACAAGAAATATAATTTATTCCTGGTGGAAAAGCAAATTGTTACTCACAATTTAGAAGACTTTGACAATCTCTAAACATACTAAACAAGATATAATTCAACAATCATACTCCTAAGTTTTTTCTGAATGAGTTGAAAATTTATGCTCACAAAGAACATTGAGTAACTAATGTTTATAGAATCATCATGAATAATTGTCAAAAATTGGAAGCAACTAAGAAATCTTTGAATAGATGAGTGTATAAACATACTCTTGTGCTTCCATTCAATGGAGTTACAGTATTATCCAGTAATAAAACAGAATGGGACAATCTAGCCAACAAATCATGGAGGAACCATAAATACATGTTGCTGAGTGAAGGGATCAAATATGAAAAGCCACATACTGTGTAATTCTAACTATAATACATTTAGGATAAGCCTAAACTATAAAGACCATTAAATATTGGTGGTTGCCAGTGGGTCTGGGTGAAGAAGTATGTATTTCAGTTTCCTTAACCATTTGTTGAGGAGAAATTCTTTCCTTTACATCTTGACAAAAAGTCAGTACACCACAGATCTATGGGTTTATTTTTAAACTCTCAATTTTGTTCCATTGATCTAAAAAATTTTCTTAATGTCATTGTCATCCTGATTTGGTTATTGTGGCATTGAAATAAAATTTGACATTAGAATATGTGAAACCTCCAAATTTGTTATTTTTAAATATTCATTTGACTACTTGAGTGCACTTGCAATTCCATATGAATTTCAGGACTGGGCTTTCCATTTGTGTAAAAATGTGGGCTGGAATTTGGATAAAAATTGTTTTAATCTGTAAATCCGTTTAGACAGTATGGGCACCCTAATAATAGTAAGTCTTCCTAACTATGAACATGGATATACTTTGGTCTTCTTTATTTCCAGGTTAATTTTGTGGCTTTCAAGGTACAAGTTTTTCACCTCTTTGGTTATATTAATTCCTAGATAATTTATTCTTTAGAAACTATTTTGAATGGACTTTTTGAAAAAAATTTCCATTTCAAAATATTCTTTGCTGGTATATAGAAATGTAATCAAATTTTTGCATATTAATCTTCTAGCTCATGACTTTGCTGATTTTTTTCATTAGCTATAATGCTTTTCTTGTATATTTTTTGGTTTTTATATGTATTGATAATATCATCTGAAAGTAGAAATAGTTTTATTTCTTCCTTTCCAATTTGGATGACTTTCATTCCTTTTTCTTGCTTAATTGATATGCAAAAGTCTTCTAGAACTACATTCTATAGCAGTGATGAAATTGAGCATGCTTGTCTTCTTCCTGAGCTCAGGGAAAACCTTTCGTTTTTGCACAATTGAATTTAATGTTAGCTATGGAGTTTTCATATATGTCCTATATCATGTTGAGGAAATTACCATGTCTTCTTTTTAATCTGAAAAAAATGTTGAATTTTGTTGATGACTTTTCAGAATCAATTTAGTTTCTTCCCTTTGTTCTTTTGATGTGGTGCATTACATAGATTGATTTTCATATATTGAACAACTGTTGCAATTCCTGGGATATCCCACTGATCATAGTGTGTAATACATTTAAAAGGCTATAGATTCAAATTACTAGTACTTTTGAGGATTTTATGCATCTGTGTTCATGTAGGAAATTGGTCTCTAGATTTCATATAATGTTTTTATCTGACTTGGAATTAAGGTAACTGGCCTGAGAATTAAATAAGAAGAGTTTCTTCCTCTCTTTTTCCAGAAAGTTTGAGAAGATCTTATTTTAATACTCGGAATGATTCATAGAATTCACTAGTGAATCTACCTAGTCCTCGGTTTTCTTTATTGTGAAGATTTTTATTGCTCAGATCTTTTATTTATTTTTGTATCAGTTAGGTAACTTAGGTGTTTCTACAGCTTCAAATATTTCCTCTAGATTATCTCATTTGTTGGTGTACAATTCTCCATAGTATTCTCTTACAAACCTTTTAACTTCTGTAAGATCAGTGCTAATATCTCCTATTTAATTTTGGATTATAATAATTTGTTTCTTCTCTCTCTCTTTTTTTCTTTGCCAATTTATTAAAAGTTTGTCATTTTTATGGATTTCCTGAAAGAACCAACTTTTAGTTTCCATGATTCTCTCAATTTCTTATCTCTGTATAATTTATCTCCTGTCTAATCATTCTATGAATTTTTGGTTTAGTTTTATCTTTTTTCTATTTCATCCAGATGTGAAATTTTAAATGATTTGAAATTTATTTTTATTACAGGCATCTATACCTTAAGTTTACCTTGATGTATTGCCTCTGCCTCATCTCATATATTTTGGTATGTGGTGTTTTAACTCTATTTTGTCTCAACATATTTTCTAATTTTTCTCATGATTTCATCATTGACCCATTGCTTGTTTAAGAGAGTAATGTTTGATTCCCACACACTTGTGTATATTACAGTTTTCCTTCTGTATTGATTTATAGCTTCATTATACTCTAGATGGAAAAGTTGTTTGGTAAAATTTCAATCTGTTAAAATTTATTGATACATGTTTTGTGAGTGAACATGTGGTCTATCCTTGCACTTGAAATGAATGTGTACTCTGCTGTAATTGGGTGGAGTATTCTATATATGTCTGTAATGTTGAGTTTGTTTATAATATTGTTCATGTCTTCTACTTTCTTATTAATGTCTGCCAAGATGTAGTGTATTGAAGTTTCCATCTCATATTGTAGGAATTCTTATTTCTTCATTCTGTTTAAAAATGTTTGCTTCCTGTATTTTGGGGTCTGTGGTTAGGTGCATATGTGTTTCTAAATGTTATAAATTCTGTGTGTACTGACACATTTTAATTATATACTGTCCTTGAGTCTCATGAAACAGAGTTTGACTTAAGTCTTTTGTCCAATATTAGTATAGCCATCTCACTCTCTTTTTGTTTGCATATGCATGGAATATTTTTCCAGCCTTTCACATTAGACCATTCATCCTTGATTTAAAATTTGTCTCTTGTAAATGACGTATAGTTGGAAAATACTTTTTTGTCCTTTTGCCGATCTGCATCTTTTGATTGGAGAGTTTAATCAATTTATATACAAAGTAATTACTGATCAGGCAGGCTTTACTTCAGCCATTTTGTACTTTTTCATTATGCTTCTTATATGTTTTTCGTACCCTGTTTCCAACACTGCAAACTTCTCTGTGTATAATTGGCCTTTTACTCCTACACCCCTCCATAACATTATATCACAACCTCAAGATTTCTTCTATGTCTTTCTTGTAGGGAAGTGTAGTGGTAAATAACTCTGTTAGTTTTTATTTATCTGGGAATGTGTTTTACCTTATTTGTGAAGTATATTCTTGCCAGATAGAGAATTCTCGACTTGCAAAGTTTCCTTTTCAGTATTTTAAATGTTACCCCATTAAATTCCTACCTCTATGGAATTTGATGAGAAGTCAGTACTTCATCTATTTGAGGATCCCTTTTATGTGACAATTGGCATCTCTTTTGCTGCATTCAGAATTCTCTCTTTATCTTTGATAGTTGACATTTTGATAGTGATATGGTGTTATTGTAATTGAATTTATTTTATTATATTTTATTTGGAGTTTTTTGAGCTTCTTGGGAATATATATTTCTGTCATTCATCAAATATGAAAATATTTGGACATTATTTCTTCAAATAGTCTTTCTACCACATCTCTTTTCTTTTCTCCTTCTGTAATTTCCATAATGCATTTTTTGTAATGTTTCATGTTGCCCAAATTTCCCTTATGCTCTGCTCAGTCTTTTCATTCTTTTTCTTTAAGCTCATCAGAATGAATTGATTTCAATAACCCTGTTTTCTAGTTTGCTGATTCTTTCTTCTGCCTCTTCAATTCTGCTGTTGAACCCTTCTAATGTAATTTTAATCACTGTTACTGTGTTTTTCATCCCCCAAAGTTCTGCTTAGTCCCTTTATAAAATTTCTAATTCCTCCTTTTGTTTATGCATCATCTTCTTTCATCCATTTTGTTCTATGCTCATGCTTTCTTTAATTGATAGAATTCATTTCAAACAGTTGACTTAATGTCTTTGGTCAGTTGTTCCAGTGTTTGTGCTTTCTCTGTTGTTTTATTTTAATTCTTTGAGTGGATTATCTCTTCTTGATTCTGTTGAAGTGTGAACTTATGTTGAAGTCTTAATATTTTAATTTATTGGATCTTCTAAGTTGGAAAGTAAGATTCCCCCAGTTATCTAGGATTTTAGTGTTATTGTCTATCATTTAGGGGCACCCACTATTCAAGGCCCAGAGAAACATGAAATGATTGTGGACTGAAAAACTACTGCTGTGCAAGAATCAGACTTCAGGGACTTACCAAGCTACCAACATGGATCATGCAAACTGCCATGGAGATCTGAGTAACAGGGACAGGCCAGGTCAGGAAATATATCCTCAGGGTCTCCTACCATTCATAGGTGCTTTTGTCTGATTCAGCATTCATTGAGTTGTTCTCTAGCCTCAATCTTCATTCAGTGTTTTATAAAAGTTTGTTATTCCTAGTTTTCACTGTTTCTTTGGAGGGCATGCACTGGCACATATTATTATTCCAACATCTTGCTGATGTCAACCCTGTGGATATCATGCTCATGTGAAAATGGGTTATTTTCTTTTGTGTAATTGAGATGCAAGTATTTTTTTTTATCATTTTCATATTCTCTTTTATTTGCTTATCAGAGATTTGGAAACAAATAATAATGCCTAAGTATTCACAATATACATAATGTGAACCATGAACTTTACATCTGAAATGTGAAATTACAAATAATTTGTAAAACCTTAATATCTTCCCTTCTCAATTCCATACCGCCATTCAGAAAAAATTTTTTTCAATAAATTTCATTGAAGTTTCTGTAATACAGATATTTGAAATATATACTATTATTTATTTATTTATTTTATATTTTAAAAGATGCTTGGATTACATAAATGTTACACAAGAATTATAGGAATTTCCATGTTTCCCACCTTCCACATCTCCCATAACATCCAACATAAACATCTTTCATTAGTGTTGCACATCACCTGCAATGGATATACACATCCTGGAGCTTTGCCACTAAGCATGGAACAGAATTTACATTGTAGACCACACTCTCTCCCACACAGTTATGCATGTTATATGCTGATGTAAAATGACTTATATCTGTCGCAGTAATGTCACTCAGGAAAATTCCCAAGTCCTGAAAAAGTACCTGTATAACAACTGCTTTTCCCTTCCCTGCCGCAAAAGCATCCAGTGGCCACCAGCTCCACCTCACTGTTGTAATTTCTTCCATTGCTTGAATCACATTATGTCCACAATAGAATACCATTAAGTCCACTCTAGTCCCTAGCTCTTCCTGCAATCCTGAGGAGTTTGGGATGGTGATGTCCACTCCACATCCAAGTGAGAAGGGGCTTATATCCCATGGATATGGTGGATGGGATTATCCTGCCTGCAGCTTCAGGCTCTCTGCATTCCCTGGGATGGCCTTTGTCCATCATCATCTCCTCGCCAAGTGACTTGGGTGAGTCCATTGAGCTGTAGAGTAGGAGTTGCAGCTCCACGGAGATTCCAGGCACAGCTGACACATTGGCAGGCCAGGGGCTCCAGTCTCTGGAATTATACCTACAAACTCCAGAATCACATACAGGTTTGAATAGATGGGACAGATGGACCATGTGCAGGGAGGATTTATTTGAGTACAACTCTGTCACTCTCAGGAGCACAGATTCCAAAGTAGAGCCCACTGAAAAGGCATCAATCTCTGGAGCTATCCACCCTTATATAGGACCTGGGTGTCTCCAGAGCCCTCAGGAGCCCCTCTGCGTGGGATGATATCCACTTTGGTGTTCTATGATATCTTACTGAGGTGTGCGTAAGTGTGGCCTCTGGGATGACCTCCCAACTCTCTTTGAAGTCTCTTAGCCACATGAACTCATTTCTCTTTACCCTTTTCCCCTTTTATTCACGGTCTTTTTCCAGTAGTATTGCCAGTACGCACTTGGTAATATTCCCTCATTGCCAGAGAGGCTCATGCCCAGGAGGCATGTCCCATGCTGAGGGGGAAGATAATGCATTCATATGCTGAGTTTGGCATACAGAGAGGCCACATTTGAGCAACAGGGAGGCTCTCAGGTGACAACCCTTAGACACCCCATAACAGCAGGCTAAGTTTCAATTACAAGAGCAAAGATTTTTAAGGCTAGTCATCAATAACAAGAATCCATCAGTGGAGCCTCCTCCTTTGTGAGACACAGCCCTTGAACTTGGGGGATTGTTGCTGCTCCCTTGGAGAATGTGGCAGAGCTCTCCAGGTAGAGAATTCAGTATTCTCTCATTTATTGAGTGATTGTCTATCCACTGTGACCATGCCCCACCCCTTGATAATTTGAACAATTTTATGTATCTTTCATGTGTATTCAGGTGAACTTCTTCCCATGAAACCCCCATCCCATACACCCCCACCAGTGATCCTCTCCTGTCCCCTCTATAACCCTTCTGTGATCCTAAACTTTTTTGAAGAAGAAGCCCATATAATAGCCAAATACAATTAATAGGAAAATGATATAATAAAGGTAAGTTTAAATATAAGAGATAAAATACATGGAAACTTAAAAAGAAACACTAAAAATAAAAAAAATAAAAGGCTTGAAATATTCAGAAAATGGGAAAAAAACAGAAAAAAGTGTTTAAAAAAATTTTTTAAACAGTTTTCCTTTTATTACTGCATTGTCAGGTGTCCAGTCTGTACTGTGGCATCTGCCCCCTCTCACTCACCAGTGCCTCCCGAATTTTCATTTGATTTTCAAAGAAGTTTTAGGTCACAGCAAAGACAAACACAGAACACAAGAAACTCCCATATACCCAAACTCCTTCCCCTTTCCTCACCGCATATTAAAACCTTTTTATGTGGATGTTAGCATTGTTAGAACTGTTGAACAGAAAGTGAAACAAAGCTACTAAACATTGTCAATGGTTTACAGTATAGTTTACAATTTACATGGTACAGTTTAATAATTTTTGATGATATTTACCATATCCTGTGTCCATCACTATAAGGTATTCAAAAATATTTCCCCTGACCACTAAATACCCACTGTTTGATCTATTCTATTCCTTCCTCCTCATCCCCCTAGGGCACATGACACCACCCTCTCTTGACTCATTGGATGACAAGATTCATAGTTACATTCAACAAGAAGTCTTGACAAGCTAATTATAATCTCTGATTAGGATCCTCCCTTGTACCCAAGAGACACCCACCTGTCTGTTTCTGGGGGAATCGGTTCTCCCAATGATGTGGATCCATCACCTTCCCACTCACCGTGTGGGTCTCCACTCCCCGACACAACATATTATGACAGGATGAATACTCACACACTGCCCAGAAGCCTACTCCAGATGCACCCCATCCTGAATGCCCCCCCAACCTACACCCTAAACCAGTGACACTACCTTCTCATACTACCATAAGAGCATTCCCACTTCTGCACTTTCAACATCATACCCACAAATTCCAGGTTATCTTACTTCCCCTCCCATCTCTCCCCCCAGTATCATTGGTATTCTAACCCACCCTTCCTAATCTACCCACCTGCCAACA
>JAQZBX010086555.1:0-12994 GCA_029593785.1 Cabassous unicinctus | reverse complement strand
GCTCTACGTGGTTGAGCAAATACAGATTTGTAATGCCTTTTTCCTGGTTTACTTGGATAGGAATGTAAGCATACCTTGCAGAATAAGTATTTTTTTTTCCTTCACTTCAGTCTTTCCGTATCGGTTCATAAAGTGGGGTGTGTGCCTTATTCAGCTGGACCCTGAGTGGTTCTGGGGTTGCTGTTACAAGCAGTGCAGCCTTGGGGAGCCTCTAGGTTTCTCTATCCCCGTCCCCCATCTACCAGGTGGGCAATAGGGCTGGCCAGACAGGGACATCAGGGTGCTCCCAGGGTGCCCACTGTGCCCCCTGCCCCCGTTTTGCTATGTTTAATCTGCTATGGGAACGAAGCTTCTTTGAATTGGGTATACACGACAAGTGGGGTGCAGGGCAGTAACTGGGGGCTGTGTCCAGGGCATGGGTCCTTACTCTGTCACCACTAGGGACCCTTGTGCTTTGGGGAGGGAAGCACTTGTTCCACACGTGGCTTTCACTGATTAAAGAGTCTGGTCTTGTCCAAAGTGTAAGTTGAACCATAGGACAGCAGGGGTCCAGGTCCGCTCTGACATCCCACCCTGTACCTTCTACTCAGCCAAAAAGACTTGGAGAATCTGAAAGCCGAGGTGGCACGGCGGCACCAGCTCCAGGAGGCCAGCAAAAACCGGGATAAGGCCGAGGAGCCCATGGCAACGGAGCCTGAGCCGGCGGGGACCCTGGAAGAGGTGGGGTCCCAGCCCCAGGCTGCCAAGGACCCTTCCTCCCCGAGCTTGCAGGGGTAGAAGGGGAGAGACAGACGGACAGTCAGCTGCCCTGTTACCCAGTGATTCAGACTCCAGGAGAAGGGGGCAAGCCCTGCAGATGGGGAGAGGAGACAAGGCCCTCTTTCTCTGCGCTTCCACCCCCACCCCCACCCCCAGCATCCTCCTGGGACCGTGGTCTGACCTGCCTGCCCACCCCCAAATGATGTATTTGCACTGGTTCATTGAATATACAATGCAGGGGCCTAATTGAAGTCACAGAACGGAGTGTGTGGGCAGTGGTTCCCAGCTGGGAGTAGGGCCCCCTCCCAAGTCCTCCATCTTCAAGCAGGTGTATGCGAGTGTGTCCGTGCCCGCGAGTGTCCCGATTTGTCCTTCCTGACTTGTACATAGCCCCAAGTCCATTCCGAATGGATGACGTGCTGATGAGATTTCTCAGGTCATTTGTATGTTTGACATATGGCTGCTGCTTTTGCTGCCACTATCCCTGGGTCCTGTCTGGCTTGAAGTCCAGGTTTTAAGCCACAGAGGAGGGCTTTCCTGTGTCCTGGGATAGGGAGCCAGAGCTCTGTGGCAGGGCCTGAGGGTTGGGCGCACTTTAGCTTTTTGGCAAGATCAGAGCCGCAGTGGCTTCACTAATCGTGTTTGGGGGCTGGCCTGGCTCCGGTGGGAGTGGGGAGGGGTGTCCAGGGGTGGTGCCCCAGACAGCCCAGCGCCCAGCCCCGACCTCTCGGCCGTGGGCGCCCACAGAAGGTGCTGCCACAGGCTCTGACCTGTCTCCCTTCCTGCGCTCCAGGTGGGGATGACCTTGATGACCTTGGGGGCTACAGTCTGAATGTATCCTCCCTGTTTTAACCTGAGCTGCCTAACGCACAGTGGCGTGGGGTGGGGTGGGGTGAGGTGAGGGGATGGGCAGACCAGGACTGAATCACAGATCCTGGGGGAATGTCACCAGAGTGATTGTCTCCTTTTGGTGGAGCCCAGCTCCCTACCCGGTCCCTGCCACACAAGCACCTTCTACAGAGTAGCTCTGGGGCGGCAGGGTGGGGGCTGTGTGGGAGGGTGGGGGTGGCCCCCACAGGCCTCAGCTACTCCTGCTCCTTTCCCTGCTTTAGCTGCTTCTCTGTGCCTGCTGATGGAACCCTGATGGGTCTGGGAGGAGACTGCCACCCTTGGGCACTTGGGGGAGCTGTTCCTGGGCTGGCCTCTGCTGGGGGCTTTGCGGAAAGCTGCTTGGGGGTATGGTCTATCCAAACACCTTGTTTCAAAGCAGTGGGTATGAGCTAGAAAACAAAGCATCCCCACAGCTGATCAAGAACTTTTTCTTGTTTTTAAACCATCACGTCTTCATTTCACATTGGAATAAAGTGAGTTTTTGAAACCTGCTGCCCTGGTCTCTCCTGTGTGTTTTGTTGCCATTCTCACTCCATCCTAATAGGCATTGCCAGAAATGTTGCTGGTAAAACGAGTTTAAAGCAGATGAATGTGTATAAATTAGGTCAAACTCAGGGTTACCCTTAAGACATTTAAGTGAAAGGCAAGGGGGTGGAGTCACAGGCACCCGGCTGGGGCGTGCCCATCTCCCAGAGTCCCCTAGGCCTGTGGGAGTGTCACACAGGTAAACACCACCTGTCAGTGGTCATAGAATAGCTCCTCCGTAGAGCTTTGGTGCTGCAGGCATCATAGGCCAGTGGTGGTGGTGGAAGAACTTATTAGTGCCTTGCCATTCAACCCTCATACATGCCCCTTCCTTGTTCCCTACCAAGTCTCTCCTACAATTTTAAACATGCTAAACATGCTTGGTTCAGGTCTTTATCCCTTGAAATGGGGTCACATGTTTCACTGCATTTCTAGAAATGAGGGCATCATCTTGGAAAGCTGAGAGGATCGGATCTGATTACCTTTGTGACAACCAATCACCTGAGCAGCCCATTTTTCCTGCTTGATTCCTTAAGCATATTAAAGCTGTCCGTTACCTTTCAGCAATCCAAATGACACGGGGCTGTTACAGAGGGCTGTGGGTGTGAAACCCACCCTTTTTCCTCCTTTGCTCCTCTCAGTTGACAGATTTCAATTTTTTTTTCTTTAAGGATAAATAATGGTATCCAGGAAGAGTTAGTGTGAGGACTGGCATGTATTAGGTTAGGGTCTTGGTTTGGGCAGTTACTCAAGAAGGAAAATTGACTGTCACTAAGTTGCATGAACCATACTCACCTGTCTTCCAATCCCTCACCGCGGTCTTTCACGTTCCACTTTATTTTCTTCTGTTGTTTGGACTTAACAGGCATTTTTTGTAATTTAAAAATATATATTTTAAAAACTATCACAACCAAATTAAACTTAAGGTTGTATCACCTGCCTCCACTTCCTGCCTTTCAACCTCTAATTGTTAAACATGATGAGCATGAACAGAACTTTTAAAACTTTATCAAGGAATTCCTATGGATCCTGAAGACCCCTACCTCCCGGGTCTAAACATACCAAATAAAACCAGGCAAAGACAACCAGCACCTCTACTGCAGGCAGGTGACCGTCCTCAAATGGTAAGTGAAATATGCTCCCCACCCCCTCCTTAAGCAGGCAAATCCATTAATGAAAAAAAAGGGAAATCAGACAAGCAGCAGACCAAGACACAGTTAACCCTGAGACTAAAGCCATTTTGAAGAGAATGAGGAACATTTCTAACAGTAAGTGTGGGCAACATAATTCTTACCCATTCCCAGCCTCCACCCCACTCCTAATGGCCATCTTACAATGAGGTTGACAGTGGGTTGAAGCATGATGATGGAAAGGGGCTCAGGGATGGGATAAGGATGTCTTGCTTGTTATGAAACGATTTTAAGAAAATTTTTTTAAAAAATTTTAAGAGATGTCAGAATGACCTTCTTACAATAACACCTAACAGGCATTCAAACAGCAGGGGTGTCTCCTCCTCTTATCTACTTTCATTGAAAGAGGGCCAGGTGACCAAGTAGGAATGACTATAGAAAATGTTCCGCATGTCAAAGCAAGGGTGAGAGAGAGAGATCTAAATTCAAGCCCCAGGTGTGGGGGGCCCAGGGACCAGTGACTGTCATCCAAATTTCTTTGCTGGCAAGAAGTTGAGTCATTTACAACAGTGGTTCTAATTTAAGCCTGAATTATCAGAATTGCCTGGAGGGCTTGTTAAAGCCCCAGCCCCAGTTTCTGAATTAGATCTGAGGTGGGGCCCGTGTATTTGCCTTTCTACAGTTTTCAGGTGATGTTGAGGCTGTTGGCCCCCAGACTACTTTAGAGAATCACTGTCCTAGAAGCTTCTGCCATCAGCTGACAGTTGTGTTCACCAAAGACTAATATAGTATTCTGAGGACAGGAAGAGTAGCCACAAGCATGAAGCAGTGCCACTCCTCCCCAAGTCTTCCACTTTCTAGTCCCTCACTGAACACCAGGGTAGAGAGACAACCATGAGTTTTAGAAGGCTTGATGTGCGTGACACAGTGAGCCACTCAACAGGTTTTTAAGTTAACAGCACTTCAGCAGAGTGTGATACTAAAGCTAGAACCCTACCAGTAAGGAAAGTGGTCAGGCCCTCATCTGGATCTCCACTAGGAGAAGGAAGAACCCTACAAGGAAAGAGAAAGGCTTCAAAAGAGCAAGAAACTAACTTCAATCAAGTTACTTCATTGCTCTGGGCCCCGTTTCTCATCAGGGTGGTGGTGGTGGTGGTGGTTAATCGCAATAGATAACTGGGTTGTGAGAAGAGCCAACAGATCATCCAGCATCTGTCCTTTATACATTAAGAGGGCAACAGACTTCAAGAATTCCCTGAATGTTGGCAGCCAGTGGATCTTAGCTGGGCAGTAAGTCTGGGGCATGAGAGGCAGGCAGATGGCCACAATGTGTAAAGCACACAGGTCATGTAGCTTTGGGGGCAGAGGTGAAGAATCTCTCCACTGGTAGTTTCAACCAAAATTGGAAAAATTAAGCATCTTCACGAATCCAAGACCACTGGGCAGAATAAAAGGCTTATTCACTACAGAACAGGAGAGAGAGACCCTCATCTCTGGGCTCTGACCACAAGGACAGGAGAGGGCCAAGTTGTTGTCAAGAGGGCTATAGCAGGCTATTCCTGGTTTCCATTCTCCAGTCTCAGCTGTAGTCGGAAAAGGCCTTAAAAAATCAGTAGCTGTGGGCTGATCTGCAAGTCCCTAGCACAGCCCTGTGGCCACTTTGCATACTCATGTCCTCCTTACTTTCCATGGTGCTGAACCTAACACCACTTCCTACTCATTTTAAGGAAAATCTTTTTCCTTAAAAAGATTTTTAATCTGTGCACAAGGAGACAAAAAAAGTCATCTAGTTTTATAGGCATTTAATAGTTTACCAATTGGTACAATAAGATTTTTTAATATGCAGAAAACATGAATAAATTTTGTTTTACACAGTCTGAGAGCAACAAATCTTACTGTAAAACATAAGAGCAATATCATATACATTCCTTTACTGATTTTTTAAAGTTGTGTCAATATCTTCAGTTAACTCTTACAATCTGGGGAACTTTGTCTCCAATTACCACCTCTACAACGTTCACAAGAAATCAATGCTTGCCTTCATGTCAGCGTCAGGATCAACTTCAAACTCGAAGATTTTGCGCTTGTTTCTAACATCTTCAGAGTGAACTTTAGGGATGCCTGAAGGATAGGCAGGACAAGAAAGCAGCTACTTACATGACATAGTGGAGAGATAAAAAGGCCAGTTCAGTCCAGTCGTGGCTTGTAAATCCATCTTGCCCCTCCCCCCACCCCACTGGAGAAGAAGAAAAACAAAACACAAAAAGGAAAACCTTTTTCTCCAATTTTGTACATGTTGCTTCTCTACCAGGAGATTCTTCTTTGCATTATATAGATTAACACATTGGATTTATATACAGCTGGACAGAAAATGTAACCATTTTAAGTGCCTTTTCTTTCAACAGTATTTTTTTTTCAACTTCAGTTGCTTAAGGATTATCAAGCTACCACCTTCAATGAAACAAAATATCCTTTACTTTTAAATAGTTTTTTAAAAATAAAAAAAACCCCAACTATTTAACGAGTGATATTACCTGGAAGTTCACAGAAAAACAGAAAAAGGCAAACAGGAGAGCAGAGCACTGACAGTAAGGAGACAGGGCTTGATGAATCTAGAGCCAAAGCTTCCAAAGACTACAGCAAGCACGCCACAGCCAGGTCGACTGCTAACACTAGTGATTCTGAGAGCAGTGCTCTGGGCATGCCATTGGTCACACCACACAGAGGTACAACGGATGGTCTTAGTCTCTTAAAGTGCAAGATGCCATGTAAAACAGCAACTCTTCATCAAGCGATGACTAACCCACAGTTTAGGTGGCTTGCACTTTGCAAGGGTGAAGCTAGGACTTCTTGGGCACGTTATATTAGGGCGGCAGTGGAATGTCTATTGTTTTCACACGCAAAAAAGTCAATCATCTGAGGATGCAATTCTACCAGCGTTTTATTTCTTAAATGGCCAATTTGATTAAGAAAGTGACAAAGCAGCAGTGAACCTCTAAACCAATTAATAAAGTCCTCTACTTACAATCCAAACCAGTAACCTCATAATTGTACTTATCCCAGGCAAGGCACAGGGTTAGACAGCAGAGAAACAGAGTAAGTGAGAAAGGGCATCAACAGGGCAGTGTCAAACAACAGAGCAGGAAACCTTTGCAAGTATGATTCCAGACTGTGGATGGATGGTTCTCCCCTACCCGCTCTCTCTCATTATTCAAACAGGGCTTGTGACATTTGGATCCAGTTGAGGACCATCCCTGAGATTCAATGTTCGCTGCTTCTTAAATGGAGGAGGTCTGGTAATTCAACTAAGCAGCAGGCTATGGCAATCTCCCAAGTAAAGATAACTTTGCTTACAGAGTAGTATTGTTTCTCCTCCTTTGTCAACAAAAGTCACTGTATGCTGCAGGGGAAGAAACCCAGAGGACAGCAGCTTTGTTTCCTCCTAAATCGGTACCATTTTTTTTCTTTTATTGTTCATATCTATGAATGATTTCTAGATGCTGTGGCTTACCCTTGAACGATTCCATTTAATCTTTACTTCAGGCTTATGCAGTGGTTCTTTCCGTGGAAGGGGCAGAAAACAAGTGCTAGAAGAGCAGAGGAAGTAGGTAGGTGGGTTCAAGTGCAGGGACGGAAGGAGCGGGCCTAGATGGGGCAGGAGGACCCTGCAACAAAGAGGAAATGTCCCTTAGGCCGGGAGGCCATGACCAGAAGGGCGGCTTGGAGCTGAAGGGACCTGCAGACCTGAGGAGAGATCAGTGGGGTTCCAAGGCCCCAGGCTCTGCTCCTGGAATTACCACCAGAGCAGCGGCTCCCTGGAGTGGTGACCTGGCCACGACCGGGGTGGGGGGGTGTCGGGAACCACGCCATCTCCTCCCCACAGGCTCCCCGCGTGATGACCTCCGCCCCCTTCCGCTTTCAACTCCTCGGGGGCCTCGGCCTGGGTGCCCGTGGGGGCTCCGGAGCTGGGGACGAGGGGCCTGAGCGGAGGAGGAAGGCAGGAGCTGCGGGACGCGCCGCCCTCGTGAGGAGGCGCCGGGCGGCGGGTGCGGGCGGGTTCAGGCCTGGCCCCGCGCAGCCTGCGGAAGCGCCACCGCCGACGCCGGGTCCGCTCCAGCCCCGCCCCGGCGGCCGCGCGCGCGCCCCTGAATCCCGCTGGGCGGGGGCGCGCCTGGCGCCGGGGGCGCGCGCCCAGCGGCTCCCCGCAGGAAGGGGCAGGGAGGGACGGCGGCCGCGCGCAGCCTCCGGAAGCGCCTTTCCCGGAAGGCAGGGAGGCGGCGCCGGGCTCCGGGGGCGGCCGGGCCGATGGCGGGGGCGCCGCGGGAGCGCTGTCCGTAGCCCGCGGAGACGCGCCGCTGGACGATGGCCTCGGTCGGGCCGGCTGCGCCGGGGGAGCAGGAGCAGGGGGCCGAGCCAGAGCCGGGCCCCGCGGGGTCGCCGCCGTCGCCGTCCCCTCTGGGGCCCCTGCTCCCGCTGCAGAGGGAGCCGCTCTACAACTGGCAGGCGACCAAGGCGTCGCTGAAGGAGCGCTTCGCCTTCCTCTTCAACTCGGAGCTGCTGAGCGATGTGCGCTTCGTGCTGGGCAAGGGCCGCGGCGCCGCCGCCGCCGGGGGCCCGCAGCGCATCCCCGCCCACCGCTTCGTGCTGGCGGCGGGCAGCGCCGTCTTCGACGCCATGTTCAACGGCGGCATGGCCACCACGTCGGCCGAGATCGAGCTGCCGGACGTGGAGCCCGCCGCCTTCCTGGCGCTGCTGAGGTGAGCGGCGGGCGGCGGGGCGGCACCGGGGCGCGGCGGGCGCCGTGACCTTGGCCAGGGCGCTCCTGACCCGCCCCGGGCCTGTATCCTCCTGAGCCAGGGATGCTCCGAAAGGGCGAAACCAAAATCCGTAAGCTGGGCTGGCCGCCTTCCCGTTAAGGAAACGTAACTGTCTTCGTGCACCTAGCGTGCATTTTGCCGTTTAAAGGCGCTTTCACAGTCCAGTGGTGGATTGTCGCCCAGGCTTCAGCATTAGAGAGGTGGCAAGGGTAGAGCCCGGATCGGGTCCTGATTGCCCGTTACGTTGGGAAGACCACCACCTCTGCGCAGATGTATGCCTCGGTTGGCGAGAAGGGAGTATTGAAAAGCTTTGCGGGACTGATGGCTTGGGGTTCTTGTTTTTGTTTTTTGGAATCCCGACTCTTTTTTCGTTAGCGTATTGGTTGTAAAGACCCAGCTCCTAGGAAGATGAATACCAGATCAAGTAAGTGTGATAGGTGTACCTGCCTTGTGTTCTGCAGACAAGGTACTTTAAAAAACCCACCATCGGTGCTGAAGTTTGGTTTTTAGTTAAGGATAGAAGATTGACTTCCTTAATTTCTTTAGTGGAAGGGAGCTAAAAGTTTGGCATTATTATCTTTTAACAAAAACAAACCTTTTACGGAGTGTAGCTCTTGTTTTCTCCAATTTTACAACTGACGCAGAAAGGTGGTATAGTGCCCAATATGACAGAGCCAGCTCACACTAAAGACCACGTGTGTTTCATTATACTGGGATGGTTCCAGCTGCCTTAGAATACGTTAATAGGAAAACAGAGTTTTGGGTGATACTGATGCATACATGGGCAGGTCAGTGGAACAGAATAGTTAGTCCTACAAAGGTTCACAACTCATTCAGGAAGATAAATAAAAAGTTAAATAAAAAGTTCACACTACTAGAACTACAGAGATCCCATTAATAAATGGATAAAGGATGGAATATAGGAATGCATAAAGAAAAAATACAACTAATAAAGAGAATGTTTAACCCTTTACTAATTAAAGAAGTGCCAATTAAAATATTGCAGTACTTTCCTCCTTCCCATTAACTTAAAAAAAAAAGTTTTTACAGTAACATCTTGATGCTAGTAGTCTTTCACAGAGGTGGTGGTAAAACCCTTTTGGAAAACAGTTTGGACTATAGATTAAAACACATTTATGAAATGTTCAGGTACTGAAAAATGTCAGTACAGAACTATTGACAGCAGCATTATTTATAGTAGTGAGGAAGTGGTCAACTGTAGAGAATGGTTAGGTAAACAAGGATAAGTCCCCTAATGGAATGGCATGGAATGGAATGCAGCCACTAAATATGGTACTTATGAAGACTAGATAATAGCCTGCAAAATATTTACAATAAATGACACATTCGAGACTGTGTACACCATGATGACAACTGTGAAAAGAAAAGAATAAACACTATACCTAGAGACAGGGATAGGAGGAAACATTCCAAAATACTTGCCAAAGTTGTGTGGCAGTGGTGAGATGATGGGTGCCTTTTGCTGCTTCTCTCTTTGTTCCTCATATTTTCTGTAATGTAGTTCAGTTACATTTATAAGGGTGGGAAAAAACCTTCAAAAGCCAGGATCTGGCCATTTTGGTTTTTGGCTTGAAGTTGACCAGGAGGATTGAGTTTAGCTCATTTGGGTTTTTTGGACTGGAAATATTTTTCAAATTGGTCTTTGGGCCACCCGCGTTATAATCTCGTGGGATGCTTGTTGTATTCCTCCCCCCTTACAATATCATAATATTTGGAAGTGGGACCTTAAAAGCATTATTAAATACTCTCCTTAAGTGGTACTTACACTGGCTAAAGTTTGAGAGTCACTAATCTAAAAATATTGTTGATTAGCCTATTCCATTGAAAAAAATTTTTTTAGATTGCTTGGCTAAGAATGTAGAGGAGAAATTGCTTATTTCACAGTTTCACTGAAGCTGTTAACCAGTCACTCCTTTCCCATCGATAGAAAATTAGTAAATTATTAATTTGATTAGTACAGTGCAATTTCATTTCTCATTTTTCTATTTTCCATGTAGTCAAGGTATTTGTCCTTCAGGTTCCAGTCATTTTTCTATTCTGCAGTTGATATCTGGACTGATTTTTAAACTTTGGTATTGGCTGGCAGTGAAACATAGATACTGTAGTTACCTAATATTTGTGTGACAAAAAGATGTCTGATCGTTGATAGTTGTTGAGTTGGAAAAGCAGGTTAGCTTGAGCCCACTTTTGCTATTTTACTACTTGAATTGTTAATGTTTCTTGAAAGGCTTTGAACTTAAGCCCTTTAAGAAACTGCTCGTTTTGATCTGCCTGACCCTGAAGTGATGTTCCTCAGTTGTTCATTTGACAAATACTCGTGCCTTCCTTGTGCCAGTCACTGTTTTAGGTGTTGGAGACAGAGCAGGTAAGCAAGAAAAAGGCCCTGTCCTCATGGAACTTATGTGCTAGAGTGGGGAAACAAAGATCCAACCTAATGTGTGTAGATAAGTGTTTTTGAAGAAAAATGACCAAGCCTTAGGGGAAGAAACAGTTTAAGCAGAGAAAAGTGTGTGTAATGGCCCTAAGTTTCTCCTGCTGGGAGAACTGCAGGAGCAAGCCAGTGTGATCTGAGCAGAGCAAGTAAGGGAGAAAGTGGTAGAAGATGAGGCAGGCCTACCAAAGGGGAAGGCAAACTCACGCGGGGCTTTGGAGCCCATGGGGGGTATGTGATCGGGAGCCTTTGAAGGGTTTTGAACAGGGGAGTGATATGTTCTAATTCAAATTTACAAAAAAATTGTTCCGGGAGTTGTTTAGAGATAAGGCTGTAAAGGAAATAAGATTGGAAACAGGGAGTTGAATTAAGAGGCTTTTGCACTGGTCCAGGCAAGAGATGCTGATGGGTTATACCAGGGTCGTAGCGATAGCAGTGATGAGGAGTGGTCAAATTCTGGATGTGTTTTGAAGATAGAACCAAGAGGACTTCCAAGACAGCCAGGTAGGGATGTAGAGTAGGTGGTTAGATAAATGAACCTGGAGTTTAGCAAAGGGCTTCTCACTGAGCATTAATTTGAAAATTAAGAGTGGATGGTATTTTAAGCATGAGACCAAATGAGATTACCTGGGGAGGGAGATGTACATAGTGAAGAGAAAAGAGGTACCAGGATGAGCCCTGGGATACTTCAATATGTGGAGATGTATCCACATGGACAAAATGAGCCCAGGAGGAAGCTGTCATTGGAAGCAGAAGGGAAAGCAAGGAGAGTGTCATCCTGGAAGTCAGGTTGAAGGAAGTGTTTCAAAAAAGGAGTGGTCACCTCTGTTAAATGCTACTGAGAGTTGGGTAAAATGAGGACATTGAATTGATTATTGGGTTTGGCAACATGGAGGCCATTGGTACCCTGACAAGAATGATTCCAGCAAACTGATTAGAGTAGATTGAGGAGAACATGACAGGTGAGGAGCTGAAGACGGTAAGTGTAAACAATCCTCTCAAGAAGTTTTATTGCAAAAGAGAACACAGAAATGGAGTGGTGGCTGGAAGGGGACATTGGGTAACTCCTTTTGTTCTTCCATTAACCCCCAGCATTATATACTCCCCCAACTATATCTGCAGGCCTCTACTCATCTCCAGACCCCAATTTCCAACTGGACACTCACATATGAATGTCTGGTACCTAAGCAGATAAGCATGTCCATAACAAAAGTATCTCTAACATTTAATGAGTGCTTACTGTGTGCTGTTAACTGTTCCTGAGCACCTTACATGAACTTAAACTTCAGAACAGACTTTTGAGGCAGGCACACTTATTATTATCTCCCGGGATTACTTCGCTTTTGCCGCAATGATGCTGAATAACCAAGCACTCCAAAATTCAGGCGCTAGGAGCTGGTGATAAGGAGTGTGGAAATGAGAAGTTTGGACTAAAACATGGAAATTAATTGAAAGTCTGCTTATCCCTAACCAGCTCTTACAGACTAAGACCAGTGAAAACTGACAAGCTTCTCTTTTAACTAAATTGAAAGAACTGCCTAGGGGGAGCTAGGACTGCTGGTATGCCTTGGCACCCCAGGGTACAGCGCTCCTTAGAACGGCGTTGGGGAGTCCCAGCCTAAAGCCTGGCTCCCACTCTAAAGCAAAGTGCCAGTTAACAAACCGCCCGCATTCACAGAGCTCCCAGCCAGCCTTTCAACTTTGAAGTGAATTTTATCTGGAAAACAAAACTACCCACACAACAAAGTCGACGCACCAGCTACTAGAACACTGAGCCTGGAGACAGTCGTTACTCATTTGGCATATGAGGAAAATCAGAACATGCATTAGGAAGACTAAGATAAATAGAATAGCTGACTCGCGGGAAGCATGTAATTCAGGGAACATGAGAAGTTTTAAAACTGTGGTTAGTATCATCTTGGAGATCTGAGAACATTTTTACATCCATAAAACAGACAGGATGCTGGGGAGAGAAAAAGGGAATGATTAGGAAACAAGCAAGAGTTCTTAGAAATTTAAACGGGATTAGTGGGAGTGAAAATAGAAGGGCTAGAAGGTAACAGTTACAGAAGTCTTCCGAAGGGCAGAGGAAAATAGATTTTTTTAAATGAGGCGATATAAAGATAAATGGCTAATACTTATTGAGGCTAATTATTTGTCAGGTACACATAAAACACTTTATGTGTTTTAACTGACATCAGTGCTGTTCTCATTGATAAGTTACCTAGTCACGTAGCTGCAAGGATGGGATGGCACAGAGGGACAGGCCCAAGCCCTCTCTCCCAGAGCGCACACAGACTGCACAGCCCTCTCTTGGTTAGCCTTGTAGCCCTGCACGCAGTCAGAAGCCCGGAAGTGATGTGTGGTGGGATATGGCAGGCAGTTCAGCCTCGGCTTCCTCATCTTTAAAATGGAGATAA
>JAQZBX010086554.1:0-12981 GCA_029593785.1 Cabassous unicinctus | reverse complement strand
TGCTCCGAAAACCAGGAACCCAGGTGGTGCTGGTGGCAGAACACCTCTCTCCTACATCGAAGTCTCCAGGATCAAATCCTGGTGAAGACTGGAGGAGGAGGATGAGAAGAGATGGCAGGAAACAGACACAGAGAATTGCCCAGCAAATGGACACAAAACAGCAAAATGGGGAAGGGGGGGTTTAAAATGGATAAAGTAAATAAATAAATCTTTAAAAAAAAAAATCAAAATTGAGAGGGAAACAATCGCTTTAGAGAGATGAAGATTAATTGCATGTTAGACACATAATCCAATGCCTGTATGTAATCATTACTGGACAAATATTTAACAATATGAATATGTAATAAAATTTCACAATCATATAACAGTACTCAGAAATATTAAGCTCTATAATTTTCACTTTTCTATACAGAGCTCCACTGGTTTTTGTGATAAAAGATAATTCATAACATCTTTTATGAAACTTGTACAATAATTTAACATTTAACAGATTATTCCTAATGACTTAAATTTTGAGTTTTCTGGTGTGTTGACTTTTTTACCTCTTGAAAGATAAATTGAAGTGATGTATGTTTGTAAATACACACGGTAGTCTATTGTATGTCTTTCAACCATCATCTTTTTTTTCCCCAGGCAGCCACAAGTTTTTCATTTGCCTTAGGTTATAAAGCAATGCATTAGTCCTTTGGGGAGCCCTCAGACAAGTTACAACAAACAAATACAATAATTTGCACATAAGGTCTGCTCTGCTCCCTCCAGAACCAGCGATCAGGGTCCTATACTGGGAACACAGGCTGCCATCTTCAAGATTGCTGTTGAGCTGGGGAGGGTGCATGGCAAAGGCAAGTAAAAATGCTACAAGGGTTTCCTACCATTTTAAAGTATCCTTTTTCTTGATTCAGCATTTGCTTGGTTCCTGTAAATCTGTTTTCCAGAGTTCTGACTAAGTTCTGACAGTTTCTGCTTGTTTTTTGATGAGTCTGTAAAGAACCAGTTGGTTGATGCTGCCTATTCTGCCATTTTGCTGACCTCTCCCCACTCCCCTTTTTTTTTCTTGTGGTACCAGGACTGGGGATTGAATCTCGGGACCTCGTATGTGGGAGGCTGGTGCTCAACCACTGAGCCACATTGGCTCCCCTGAGTTGCTTTTTTTTTTTCCTTTTTTAAATTTTTTATTGCTTTAATATTTCTAAAGATACTTAGATTATACAAATGTCAATTAAAAAATATAGAGGATTCCTATATGCCCCGCTCCCCACACCTCCCACATTTCCCCACATTAACGCTCTTCATTAGTGAGGTACATTCATTGCAATTGATGAACACATTTTGGATCATTGCTACTAAACGTGGATTAAAGTTTACATTGTAATTTATACTCTCTCCCACCCAATTCTGTAGGTTATGGCAAGATTTGTAATGGCCTGTATCTGTCATTGCAATGTCATTCAGGACAATTCCCAAGTCCCAAAATTGCCACCATATTACACCTGTTTTTCCCCCTGAGTTGCTTATTGTTTGTTTTTGTTTCTCTCTAGGAGGCACCGAGAACCGAAACCAGAACCCCCATGTGGGAGGTGGGTGTTCAATTGCTTGAGCCATAGCTGCTCCCCTACTCATTTGTTTTTGAGCCCATCTTAGTGTTTCCATTCTCAGGATGGAGACTGCTGAATATCAGGACATGCACATGTCAATGACATTGACATTACAGAAACTTCCCTCCAAAAGACTGAGATTTTAACCCTGCAATTCCATTCTTAGGTATATACACAAGATAACTGAAAATATATGTTCAACAAAAACCTGTATGTTCTTAGCAGCAATTTTCATAATTGTCAAAAAATGGAAAAACCAAATGTCCGTCAGTGGATGAATGGATAAACAAAATGTGGTATAACCATAACATTTATTATTCAGTAGTAAAGTGGAATGAAGTAATGATTCATGCTTCAGTGTGAACCTTGACAATACTATGCTTAAGATACAAGACTGTGTGTTGTATGATTCCATTTATATAAAATATCCAGAATAGGCAATTCCATAAAATGTAGATTAGAGAAAGTAGATTAGAGGTTGCAGGGCTGGGGGTGGGTGGGAATGGGGAATGGAGTGCTAATGGGTAGGGGCTTATTAGGTGAATGAAAAGGTTCTGAAATTAGTGTTAAGGATTGCACAACTTTGTGAGTATATAAATCCACTGAATTATACATTTTTAAATGTGAAATTATATGTGAACTATATCTCAGTTTAAAAATAGGGCTGATTGGCCCAATCTTTTGGAACCTGTTTCCACTCATAGATCATGAATTGGTATAGTCCTCCTTCATAATATATAAAAATACCTCTACCATTACACCTGTCATGCCACTCAAAATTAACTTTCACTGATGTCTGATCACTAGACCCTAAGGGATCTACTGTATTCCAGACGTACTCTTCCTTACCTCTAGCAGGAACCCAGTTTTCCCTTGGTAATCATGATCAATCACTCCTCCCAAAAAATTCCTTCTTTGCCTGTTTTTTTTAGAAGCATGAGGAAAGTGGTTGGTGACAGACTCACTCAGTTCAAAGTAATCATTATTGTGCCTGATGGAAGAAATCCTCTTTTGGGAAGTAAGACCTCAACACCAGCAGAGCCTAAGGTCATGGGGACAGGAAGCAAAAATTTTGCTAGTGGATCACTAGGGGTAATTGTGAGTGGTGAAACTCCCATTTGTGGCGGCCCACGCAGCACGGTGAGCTGACGCAGCATGATGACGCAACAAAAGGGAGACAAGCAGACACAGAAAAACACACAGCAAATGGACACAGCGAGCACAAGCAGCAAGGGGGGGATAAATAAATAAATAAAAATAAAATCTTAAAAAAAAAAAAGTAAATAAGAGAAGTTTTTCTTGGCCCATACAGCCTCCCTCCCCAAGGCGGTAGGAAGAGTGTCCACAATGCATTACTGGGTAAAGGGTCCAGATTTGAACAACTAACAGGGAGAATCCTAAAGACCCAGAACAAGTTGAACCAAGAATCAGGTAACAGCAGTAACATATAGCATCCCACCACTAAATCCCTACAAAAGAGAGAGAAATTGAACATCAGAGTAAACTCTCCATCCTAATCAGATGCCTAGACATTGGTTTAAAAAAAAAATACAGGCCATACTAAGAAATGGCCCAAGCAAAGGAATATATCAAAGCCCCAGAAGACACACAGGATTTGAGACAACTAATCAACACGATTTGCACAAATTTCCAAAATCAATGAGTTGAAAGAAATATGGCTAAAGAGCTAAAGGACATCAAGAAGACATTGAGTGAGGACAAAGAAGAATTTGAAAATCTGAATAGAAAACTAACACAGCTCATGGAAGTGAAAGACACAATAGGTGAGATCAAAAACACATTAGACTTTGGAAGACACTATCACTAATATGAGTTAATTTTTTTTGGCATTTTCTCTTTTTTGTTCTCTCCTTCTCTCTCTCTCTCTCTCTCTCTCTCTCTCTCTCTCTCTCTCTCTCTCTCCCCCCTCCCTCCTACTTCCACCCTCCCTCCTTCCCTCTCTCTTTTGGAAGAAGTGATTTGCTGGAGAATGGAAAGAATGGTTAATTTTAATTAAAGTTTACAATTAGGTAGAACCATTCAGAAAAAGAGAAGAGATTTTGCTACATATAGGTCCAGAGGCTTCGACGTTGATCATTAAAACTAGTGAAGTACAATGATCAGAGGAAAGAATTAATTTGTCTTTTGTCAGTCCCTTTGAGCACATGGAAAGAACTTGAATTTAGGAGGCCTCCAAGTTTCAACTCTGCCACATCCTAGTCACAAATTCAAGGATTCAGCGCTTACTATATGGACAGCATCATGATAGGTAACTTACAGGATAGAGACATTAAATAGTACCCACTTCAAAAGAATACCTACCTTGCGAGTCAAAGCATAAACCTGTGAAAAGTTTTTAAGGCAAAAACTGTTTCCTTCAGAAGTCACCGTTCACTCTGATGCAACAAGCATACTGAGGAAGACTGACAGGACATTCCGCTGGATGAAGGGGCCACCAGAGCTTGTACTTCCCTTCAGATGGTGAGCATTCTCCTCCCTTCTCTGTGATAAGATACACATTTACTCTGGACTCCTCTAAGCAGGTGGAAAGCAAAGAATTAATCTGTTTGATTAAAATAACAGTATAATTTCTGATAATAACCCTGACAATGAGAACAGTAACAAAAAAGAAACCCACTTGTGAGTCATTTCAATTCACATATGGATTTAAACTGAAAGTCACCTCAGAAGAAATTACAACACTGATGTGGAGCCAGTGGCCACTGGAGGCTCTGGGGGTAGGGAGAGGGAAAAACAGTTGTAATACAGGGGCTTGTTCGGGACTTGGGAACCGTCCTGAGTGATGTTGCAATGACAGATATGGGCCATTTTATATCATCACATAACATGCAGAACTGTGTGGGAGAGTGTAGACTACAATGTGAACTATGGTCCATGCTTAATGGCAAAGCCCCAGGATGCGTTTATCAGTTGCAATGAATGTGCCACACTAATGAAGGATGTTTATGTGGGAGGGTGTGGGAGGTGTGGGGAGTGGGGCACATGGGAATCCCTATATTTTTTGTGTAATATTTATGTAATCTAAGTATCTTTAAAAAAAAAACAAAAAACAATTTTCAAGCTTAAAATCACCATTAATGTTAAGGGGAATATGTTTGCCTTTTTACCTTTCTATTGTGATTTTTAATGAAAGAATAATAAAGAAGAATGTTGTTTCATTAAAAAAATAATAAAGTGGTACCATACTGTTAAAAAAAAAAAATCACCTCAGAAGCTAAGTGCAGAGTAATGTGTTTTGGATATTCTTTAGAAAGAGTGGTAAACTGTTAATCTAACCATCTAGACAGGGATCTGGGAAGATACGTATGTAATGTAAAAAATAAATATATAAAAATTGAGCTAAAAAAACACATTAGAGGAGGATGGGGGCAGGATGGCGGCTAAGTAAGTCATTCCAAGAGTCAGCTCATCCTACAGGGCAGTTAGTAATCTAAACTCTAGTCAGTAATCTAAACATCTATCTAAAGAACCTGTTTGGGGGACCCAGGAAACCAGAAAAGCATCCTGCAGCATCCTTGAAAGAATGGAAGGAGGAGACTGCCCATCTGCAGTGAAGTTGCATGAGTAGAGCACTCCATGCCACAGAGGCCGGTGCTCATCCTCCTCTCGTGGCACAAACTGCCTCAGGAACTATTTTGTGGCTGGAGTTGGAAGTTCTACTTCCCAAAAATGGGGGAGGAACCAGCCACCACCCCGATAGGACAAGAGGGAGGCAGTGTTTCCCCAGCCTCTCTGGGTAACTGCAGGTGCTTTTGGCCACACAGACTGAAAAGTTGGACACCTTTAGCTCCATCCAAGTCCCCAAGGAGGATGGAAGGGGAGCTGTGTTTCCTCAGCCTCTCCAGGCAACAGCAGGCACTTTCAGTCTGCAGGGATGAACGTTGGGTGCCTGTGGTTCCTTCCACACCCTCTAGAGGGCAGAAGACACAGTACTCCCTCAGCCTCTCAGGGCAACTGCAGGCACATTTGGCCCACATGAATTAGATGTTTGAGCACTCTGGAGGGTCTGTCCCCACCCCTGGAAGGGGAAGAGGGGAGCCGGTGCTACGTCAGTCTGTCTGGGCAACTGTGGTCAGTTTGGACCCACGTGGCATAGATTGCTGCCCACACCTGCAGATTCATCCCTGCCCCAGGCAGGGGAGAGGGGCATGAAGCTTCATCAGTCTCTCTGGGCAAATATGGATAGTCTTGGCCTGCACTACTTGGATTAGTATTAGTGGCTGTGGCTCTGTCCCTACCCCTGGCAGAGAAGAAAGGTGGGAGAAGCTTCATCGGCCCCTGGGGTAATGCGGGCAGCTTCTGCCTCCACAGCTTACAGCACCAACTACATCCTCAGCTCCTATTACACAACCAGCAAGTGAGAAAGGACAAGAAAGCCCTAAAGAGAGAAAATGTGCCCAAAATAAATATATCTAGTAAGCCAGATGCCAAGACACACAAAAAAATTACAATCCATACCAAGAAACAAGAAGATATAGCCCAGTCAAAGGAAAAAGATAAGCCTCCAGATGACATAAAGGAGTGAGACAACTAACCATAGACATTCAAACAATTCTCCTTAATAAATTCAATGAAATGGCTAAAGAGATTAAGGATATTAAGAAAACACTGGGGGGCGGGGAGTGGATGTAGCTCAAGTGGTTGGAGCACCTGCTTCCATGTATGAGGTCAAAAGTTCGATCCCCAGTACCTCCTAAACAAACAAACAAACTCTCATTGGGGAGTGGATGAAGCTCAGTGACTGGGTGAGCACAAAGAATTTGAAAGCATACATAGAAAAATAGCAGATCTTATGGGAATGAAAGTCACAATAAATGAAATAAAAATTACACAGGAGGCATAACAGCAGATTTGAGGAAGCAAAAACAAATATACAAAAGAACAGATGAAGAAAAGAATGAAAAAAAATTGAACAGGGTTTCAGAGAACTAAATGATGACAAGATATGTGCAAATACACATGTCATGGGTGTCCCAGGAGAAGAGGAGGGAAAATGGGAAGAAGGAATATTTGAAGAAATAATGGCAGAAAATTTCCAAACCCTATTGAAAGACATAGATATACATATTTGAGAAGCACAGCATACTCCCATGCAAATAAATCCGAATAGACCAACTCTGAGACACATACTAATGAAAATGTCAAATGTCAAAGACAAAGAGATTTCTGAGAGCAGCAAGAGAAAAGAAATGCATAACATACAAGGGATACCCAATAAGATTAAGTGCTGATTTCTCATCAGAAACCATGGAGGCAACCAGGCAGTGGTATGATATATTTAAGATACTGCAAGAGAAAAACTGCCAGCCAAGTATCTTATATCCAGCAAGACTGCCTTTCAAAAATGAGGGCAAGTTTAGAATATCCACAGATAAACAGAAACTGAGAGAATTGTAACCAAGAGATCAGCTTTGCAGGAAATACTAAAGGGAGTGCTACAGCCTGAAAAGAAAAGACAGGAGAGAGAGGCTTGGAAGAGAGTCTAGAAATGAAGATTATATCAGCAAAAGTAAAAATGTAAAAAGAGTAGTGAAAATAAAATATAACAGATAAAACCCAAAGGTCAAAATGGGTGAAATAAGAATTGCCTTTATAGTAACAACATTAAATGTTAATGGATTAAACTCCCCAATCAAAAGACACGGAATGGCAGAATGGATTAAAAAATATGAGCCATCTTTATGCTGTCTACAAGAGACTCACCTTAGAGCCAAGGATACTAATAGATTGAAAGTGAAAGACTGGAAAAAGATATTTCCTGCATGCAGTAACTAAAAATAAATAAATAAATAAAAAATGCTGGAGTAGCTATACTTATATCAGATGAAATAGACTTTAAAAGCAAAACTGTTATTAGAGACAAGGAAGGACATTATATATTAATAAAGGGGGAAATTTAACAGGAATAAATAACAATCATAAATGTATATGCACCTAACCAGGATGCCCCAAGTTACTTGAGGTAAATACTGGCAAAACTGAAGGGAGAAATAGATGTCTATACAATAATAGTTGGAGATTTCAATACACCACTCTCAGCATTAGATAGAACATCTGGGCAGAGGGTCAAGAAACAGAGAGAATGAATAATATAATAAAGGGACTAAACCTAATAGACATATACAGAACATTGCACCCCAAAAGAGCAAGATATACATTCTTTTCAAGTGCTCATGAATCTTTCTACAGGATAGACCATATGTTGGGTCACAAAGCAGATCTCAGTAAATTCAACAAGAATGAAATTACACAAAGCACTTTCTCTGATTATAATGGAATAAAGTTGGAAATCAACAAGAGGTGGAAAAAGGGAAAATTCAACACATTCTTAAATAATCAGTTGGTCAAAGAAGAAATTGCGAGAGAAATCAGTATCTTGAAAGGGATGAAAACGAGAACACAACATATCAGAACCTATGGGATGCAGCAAAGGCAGTGCTGAGAGGGAAATTTATAGCACACAATGCTTACTTTAAAAAAGGAGAACTAAAATTAATGACCTAACTACACACCTGGAGGAACTAGAAAAAGAAGAGCAAACTAATCCCAAAGCAAGCAGAAGGAATGAAATAACAAAGATCAGAGCAGAAATAAATGAAATTGAGAACAAAATTTAAAAAAAAGAATTAACAAAAGCAAAAGTTGGTTCTTTGAGAAGATTAACAAAGTCGACAAACCCTTAGCTAGACTAACAAAGAAAAAAAGAGAGAAGATGCAAATAAATACAATAAAAAATGAAAATGGGGACATTACTACCAATTCCACAGAGATAAAAGAGATCATAAGAGAACACTAGGAACAACTGTATGCCAACAAACTAGACAACGTAGATGAAATGGAAAGATTCCTAGGAATGGATGAACAACATACACTGACCCTAGAAGAAATAGATGACCTCAACAAACCAATCACCAATAAAGAGATTGAAACAGTCATCAAGCAACTCCCTGAAATGAAAAGCTGCTAGAGCTAATAAACAATTTCAGTAGTCAGGATACAAGATCAATATACCAAAAAATCAGTGGTGTTTCTATATACAAGTGATGCATAATCTGAAGAGGAAATCAGGGGGGAAACGCCATTTACAATAGCAACTAAAATAACCAAATATTTAGGAATAAACTTAACAAAGGATATAAAGCACTTATATTCAAAAAACTATAATGAATTGCTAAAAGAAATGTTTTTAAAGACCTAAATAATTGGAAGAACATTCCATGCTCATGGATTGAATATAATTAAGATGCCAATTCTACCCAAATTGCAATACAGACTCAATGCAGTCCTGATAAAAATTCCACTAGCATTTTTTAAACAAATGGAAAACACAATTATCAAGTTTATTTGGAAGGGTAAGGGGCTCCGAATAGCCAGAAACATCTTAAAAAGGAAAAGCAAAGTTGGAGGATTCTCACTTCCAGACTTTAAATTATATTATCTAGCTACAGTAGTAAAAACAGCATGGTACTGGCATAAAGATAGACATATAGACCAATGGAACTGAAATCATGGTTCAAAAACAGACCCTCACATCTATGGTCAAGTGATTATTTATTTTTCTCCCCCCTCCCCCCATTGTTTTGCACTTGCTGTCTGCTGTGTCTATTCATTGTGTGCTCTCAGTGTCTGCTCGTCTTCTTTTTAGGAGGCACTGGGAACTAAACCCGGGACCTCCCTTGTGGGAGGGAGACACCCACTCACTTAAGCCACCTCTGATCCCTGCTTGTTGTGTCTCTCATTATGTTTCCTCATTGCATCATCTCATTGCATCATCTCATTGCACTGGCTTGCCACACCAGCCTGTTGTGCCAGCTTGCTGTCTTGCTTGTCTTCTTTATGAGGCACCAGGAACCAAATCCAGGACCTCCCATGTGGTAGGTGGGCATACAGTTGCTTGAGCCACATCCGCTTCCCTATGGTCAAGTGATTTTTGACAAGGTTGTCAAACCCACCCAGCTGGGTAGAGCAGTCTATTCAACAAATGGTGCTGGGAGAACTAGATATCCATAGCCAAGATAAAGAAGGAGGACCCCTATCTAACACCTTATACAAAAATTAACTCAAAATGGATCAAAGATCTAAATATAAAAACTAGAACCATAAAGCTCCTTGAAGAAAATATAGGAAATCACTTTCAATACCTGGTGTTAGATGGTGGATTCTTAAACCCTACACCAAAACCATGAGCAACAAAAGAAAATGGATAAATGGGACCTCCTCAAACTTAAACACTTTTGTGATTCACAGGACTTTGTCAAGAATGTGAAAAAAGCAGCCCACTCAATGGGAGAAAATAATTGGAAACCACATATCCGGTAAAGTTTGATTTCCATTTTATATAAAGGGATCATACAACTCAACAATGAAAGAGCAAGCAATACAATTAAAAAATGAGCATAAGACTTAAATTGACATTTCTCCAGAGAGGAAATACAAATGGCCAAAAAGCACATGAAAAAAATGCTCAATATCACTAGTAATTAAGGAAATGCAAATCAAAATGACAATGAGAAATCATCTCATTTCATTGATATAGAATGGCCATCAACTAAACAACAAAAAAGAAAACAGTAAGTGCTCAGAGGATGTGAAGAATTAGGAATATTCCTTCACTGTGTGTGGGATTGTAAAATGGGTGCAGCATCTGTGGAAGACAGTTTTGCAATTCCTTTGGAAGCTATGTTATTCAGCCAAAGTAGTGCTGATGCAAAAGACCAGAAATCTGTTTGCTTTTAAAAAGGGTATTTATTTGGAGTAGAAGCTTACAGTCACAAGGCCATAAAGAGTAAGTTACTTCCTTCACCAAAGTCTGTTGCTGCATGTTGGAACAAACTGGCTGCCAGTCTCTGCAAGGGTTCAGCCGTCCTCTTCCTCTTAAGGATCCATGGTCGCAGTTTCTTCTGATCGCAGCTGTAGGCTAGCATAAGCCTCATCTCTCTCCCCAGGGCTCATTTCTTTCTGGCCTTTCTTAGCTATTCAGTGCTCTGGTCTTATCAGCTGCAAATTATCAGGTGACTGGTTCAGTTCTCTCCATGGAGCTCCAGCATCCAAAACTAAACTCTGTGTTCTCTTCTCTGGGTATTTCCTTCCCTGCCTTTGATTGAGCATCTGTTTATATAGCCCACAAAGGGGGTAGGGTGGGGACTCAAACCGAGTTGTCCTAATGGTGTGGTCAAGTAAAAGCCCTAATCTTAATAAAATAGACGTGAAACCTCTGAATCTAGGACAATCTAATACACCGAGAGGAACAGACCAGTTTACAAACACAATCCAGTATCTATTTTTGGAATTCATAAACTATACCAAACTGCCACAGAAGCTAAATAAAAAACTGCCATATGATTCCACAATTCCTCTACTAGGAATATATCCAGAAGGACTGAAACCTGTGACATGAACAGACATTTGCACACTGATGTTATTCACAATTATTCACCAAAATATGGAAACAACCCAAGTGTCCATCAACCAATAAATGGATAATCAAAATGTGGTATATACATATGATGGAATACTATGCTGTAGTAAGAAGAAATGAAATTGGAACATATATGATAACACAGATGAATCTTGAAGACATTATGCCAAGTGAAATAAGCCAGACACAAAAGGACAAATATTGCATGGTCTCACTAATATGAAATATGAAGAATAAACACATGGAGTGAAAACCTAGAGTATAGGTTATTAGGAGATAAGAGGAGGGCTGTGAATGAGTACTGATGCTTAATGTATGTAGAAGTTTTAATTAACCTGACTGTAAAAGTGTGGAATGGATAGAGTTGATGGTAACACATTATAGTGAGTATAACTAACATGGTTGTTTTATAAATGGGATTGTGGCTGAAAAGGGTAGTCTAGGGATGTAAATGTCAATTAAAAGAAATCTAGAGAATAATCTAGAGACTGAATTATACAGTGAATCCAGAGGTGGATGAGAATTGTAGTTACGTACAAATGCAAGAATATCCTTCTGTGAGCTATAACAGATATACGTCACTATTGCAAGGTGGTGGGAATGTGGGAAGCATGGGAAAAATACAATTAATGTAACCTATGGACTATAGTTAACAGCAATAATGTCATATTCTTGCATCAATGCCAAAGATGTACTGTGTTAATAATAGGGGGGTATGGAAAAAATATGCCAAATATATGCTATGGACCATAGTTACAGTCTAATAGTATTATTTCAAAATCTGTGTGCTGTGTTGGTGAAGGGGTGTTGTATGGGAATTCCACACGTATACATGATTGTTTTGTAAGTTCAAAACTTCTGTAATAAAAATATATTAAAAGAACACATTAGAGGCATACGGCAGCTGATTCATATTGACAGAAAAAAGAATAAGTGACACAGAAGACAGAACATCTGACATTAAAGAGAGGAAAGAACAGAAAGAGAAAAGAATGGAAAAAATTGACCAGGGGCTCAGGGAGTTGAATGATAATATGAAACGCAACAACATATGTGTCATGGGAGTTCCAGAAGGAGAATAGAAGGGAAAAGGGGCAGAAAGAGTATTTGAGGAAATAATGGCTGAAAATGTCCCAACTCTCATGACAAATGAACTTACATGTCTAAGAAGCACAGTGTAACCCAATCAGAATAAATCAAAATAGACCTACACCAAGACACATACTACTCAGAATGTCAAACATCAAACATAAAGAGAAATTCTGAGAGCAGCAAGGGAGAAGCAAACCATCACATACAAGGAACACCCAGTAAGACTTAGCGCAGATTTCTCATTAGAAACCAGAAGATAGTGGTATGATTCAATTAGGATACTGAAAGAGAAAAACTGCCATCTGAGATAAATTGTCCTTCAAATATGATGGCTGGTTTAGAATATTCACAAACAAACAGAAACTAAGAGAGCTCATAAAAAAATATCCATCTTTGCAGGAAATATTAAAGGGAGCCTTACAATCTGAAAGAAAAAGACAGAAGAGATAGGCTGGGAGGAGAGTATAGAAGAATAGCAGAAAGGATAATCAAAAGAGTAAAAAGACAGATGAATATAAGATGTGATATATGAAAACCAAAGAATAAAATACTTTGAATTTTACTGAATGCATTTACAGTAATATCATTGAATGTGAATGGATTAAACACCCCAATCAAAAGATATAGGCTGACAGAATGGGTAAAAAAACAGGAGCCATCCATATGCTGCCTAAAAGAGACTCAAGACCCAGGGATACAAACCAGCTGAAAGTGAAAGGTTGAAAAAAGATACTCCACGTGAACAGTAACCAATAAAGGGGAAGCATAGCTATAAAAATATAAGACAAAACAGACTTTAAGGGAAGCGGGTGTGGCTCAGTGGATAGAGCCCCCGTTTACCATATGGGAGGCCCG
>JAQZBX010086553.1:0-12981 GCA_029593785.1 Cabassous unicinctus | reverse complement strand
CGAAGTGGGTAGAATTACTCAGCTTTACATAAAAGAACAAATTCTAAACTTCAATAATTTAAGCTTCTCCATTATCCAACATCTGCTCCAAATGCATGCTTTGGGACCTGATGCCACAACTAGTTTTCCAGATCACATAAAGACTCCTGCTGGGCTGTAAAGACGGCTTATTATTTATAGAGATTTCTGTAATATCACAAGTATTTCATCTGCCTGTTTTTCTTATTTTTACATGTAAAGAGCATGTATGCCAGCCTCCATATTATAAACAATTTAACATTTTCTACATTTTTAGTAAGTCAATAAGCTATTGGAAAAAAGAGAATATTTATTGTATTTGGAAATTAAGCACCCACAAAATAAGGAGAAGTTCATGAAAATAAAGTTAATCTAACTTACTCAAGAAGTATGAGAATGTTTATGAGCTCCTGAGGAGATACTTTATTCCAGTAAGTTAAGAGAGTATCTGAAAATTGAATAAAAAAAGTGTCAGAATTTGAAATAATCAGGGCAAATAGCATTGTGAACTCTCAGCTTCAACAACCATAAACTCATGGGCAGTCTTGTTTCATCTGTACCCTCCTTTCCCTTCCTTCTACCCAATTCATACACTGTATTGTTTTGAATAAACTCCAAATATATATTTAATCTGTAAAAATTTAAGCATCAACAACTCTCTTTATTACTTTGCCAAGGTTCTCTTGGATGGCTTACCTCAATCTTCGTATCATCCCTAAAGATAGAGGAAGGGAAGTCGTTGCATTAGTTTAGACTTGGTTTTTTTAACGAACTCCCTGAAAATTTATGCAAGATTGTGTGTATTTTTCTGAGGAAAGGGTCATGTGCCTTTGCCTGCTATTCAAAGGGTTCTGTGAGCCAAAAAGTTTAAGAACTTCTGCTTAAGGGTCAAGCTGGATAATTTTTTTTCTCTACCCCCTCCCTCCTTCTTTATTTTGGATTATGAACTCTGAAGGCCTGCTTACAATGCATTGCACACAATGGGTATGCCTATATTTGGGTATTATAGGTACACAGTTAAAGTGTAACAGATAATTTGTAGTTAAACAGTGTGTTAAATATGGGACCACATTTTTTTCCAATGGCCTTTGGGAAAAAATTCACACCTGATAAACTGTATTTCCTTTCTATAAAATGGTTGGCAAATCCAATTTACTGCACTTAATAAATACATATTTTTAAAGGATTTCTTATGTGCAGTTAGGGGTCTGATTGCCTGCTTGAATTTATTTAGTTTTTATTATTTCTTGAGACTGGGATATACAGGGAGGCCTTTATTAATGAAGGTGTTAAAAATAACCTGGCTGTGTCAGATAATGTGAGAAGGCAAAATAAATTGAATAAAAGAAGGTGTAACATAGTAGGAACAACTATTTCTGATACAGAAGTCCCTTAAATGTATCACATATACTCTTTTACAAACAGTATTTCTTTATTTCTCTACTTCCAGCACACCCACTTCTGAGACTAAAAAAAGAAAAAAAAATTGCCACTACTTAACTTTCCATTTTTTAATTTTTTTACCCATACTCTAATTCAGCTACTGGTGCCAGCAGGCTTTTCTCTAAACATTAAAAAAAAACAAGTGGGTATTGCAAAAGTAGGCAAATAATTCAATTTCTAACCACCTAGAGTATAAGCTAGAAGCTAGAGATGGAAGACAAGACAATGTTGGCTGTGGGCGTGTGTGGGGGGGTGGAATACGGGACAGGAAACAGGAACTTTGACTAAGCTACCTCCAATTATTTTATAAGACCATGAATGTTAACAGGTTTCTATGATTACAAATATTGATCAAGTAATTAGATTTTTAAAAGTTAAGCTACAGCTGACTTCCAGTTGCCCGCCCCCGCCCCCAGGTGCCTTTCTTCTTAGAAAAGCCCGAGTTCCCCCAGAAGGCACTGGGTTTCCGGTTCCTCAGAGGGAAGCTTGCCGGCGCCATCGCCTGAGGGCGCTGGCCTCCCTCTCCTGCCAGATTACACCAACTCTTCCCACCAAAACACCAGAGCCTTCTGTCCATCCTTGAGACCCCTGCCAGCCGCTGCAGGCCGAGAAGCAGCTTCGCAGGTCTGTGGAAGGGGTGGAAGGGGTCATCCCTGCCACAGCCCATCTAGTCAGCAGCTCTTTCCGCCATTTTCTCGGTGGCGTCTAGAGCCTGTGGCCTGTCCCAGCCGGTTCCAAATCGGTGAGACATGATGCTGTCAGGGAACATGGGTGGGGGAGATAGGGGAGGCGGAAAGAAGCCTTCAGAAAGAGAAAAACTGCAATTTAGTGCATGTGATTTGTCATCTGACGATTTTAAGAAAACATGGCTAATTCTAAAAGAGCTCCATGATAAAGAGCTGCGCCGTTTACAGGCGAAATTAACCTGTATGAGGAAAGAGCGATTGGCAGATGGAAGACGGACGGGCTCTATAGCCAAAATTAAGGAGCTGACTGAACAACAGAAAGTTCTTAGTGACACCATTAACGACTTGAGAGAGCAGTTAAAGGCAAAAACATGCGACCGCTGTTTAATTAATGAAACATACAGGAATACGCTACAGCAAGAATTTTATGGTATTCAACAACAAAATCTTAAGTTTATCGCTGAACTCACTGCAGAAAGAAATAAATTAAGAGAAGAAAATAAGAAGCTTTCAGCAAGACTAAAATCAAATCAGGAAAAGATTCATGTTTCTTTTACTGACAGTGACGATGACTTCATTCCTTGTTCTCAAAGAACTATGCCAGCTTTTTCCACCAGGGAGCCTATACAAGGAACTCAGATGCCTGCACCTATGAAATTGCAGAAGCAATCACATGTTGAAATGATGAAATCTGAAGGAAGAAAGGAACTGCAACAAAGTCCAAAGTTTTCACCTGCATTTTACAGTCAGGACCTCTTTGAGGTACCAGAGACCTCCTTTGAGAAAACTTCCTCTAATGGCAACAGACCTTCCACAGAAGACAGTCTCAACCAGATATGGGGTTTTCCTTTAACATCTCAAAGGATGTATGGATTTCAAGGTGTCTCAAATGTACCTGAGGACAGGGTTGGCCAGCCAAAAAGGAAACATGAAATGAAGACCTCCACACAAAAGCGTGAAACTCGCCTTGACTTCTCTTGGAGCCTTTCCAGTATTTCTTCAGGAGATAAACTGACTACTCAGGTAGTATCTGAAACTTCAGAGGAAAATATGCCTGGTTATAATAGAAACACAATTCCCTCCTGTACACAGAAAAAGGAAAGACTCCCTTTGAATCTATTTCCTTTTGACTATACTTTGAGATCTAGTGGGAAAAGATCAACATTTGGTACTGCTCATTACAACATTGGGTTTGAAGTGAGAGATGATATTGACCAGACACCTTTCAAAGAGAAATGTGCTTTGAAGAAGAATACTAATGAATCCACAAGCACAGGTTATGGTGATGATAAGCCTCAAGATGACACTGAGAGTCCTTTTATGGGGTCTACACTGAAGAGAAAAGCCAGGATGCAATCAGAAAAAAAGAGGAAGTAGCTTCCCTTCATTATCTCTCTTGATAAGGAAAATACTTTTCAAGAGGACAGTTTCTGTCAATTCAGACTGTATAACTAGTTACTCCTGACTCTGACTCCTTTTTGAGAATACAATAAACAAGGGTGAGGACAAATGAACAAGACTTTGAAACAGTGAGTTATTTCTAGTGAAAAAAGTACAGCTACAAATAGAGAAGAAAATTCAGCCTTCAGTATCCTTCTACTGCCATATAAAAATGTAGAGGTGGATCATTTTTTTGTTGACATTAAAGTTGCTACTGTATATAATTTAATACAAAAGAAAGTCAAGAAAGGATTTGAAGGGTGTGGACCTGTATAAGTTCAATATTTAAACCCGTATAGTGACTGAACTATTTACCGGACAAGACAAAGTAGCCAGAATATATCCACTGAATATAAATCCAGAAAAAGACATTTCTCAGAATAAAATGAAAATGACTTTACAAATATCATACAGCATGACTTTATACTCACAAAGGATAAAGAGATTTGACACATACTGTATACTGGTTATTGAAAATGTGCTTTTAAAAATCAAAAGCAAGAGCAGAAGAAAAACCTAATTAACGAAGGCCAAGTATTTGGCAGAGTATTGCCGTGAGCAAGGTCAACATTTACAAGAGGAGGAGGGACTATCAAGTTCCCAAGAAGCAAAAGTCATGGTTTTCTCCATTATATTTTGAAAAAGCAGCCAGTGACTTGTCACTGGTTAGCATGGTATGTATGTTTGTGTGTGTGCACATTGTGTGTGTATGTGTGTGTGTACAGGAGTGGAGGAGGGGAAAACTAGTCAGCAATGCATTTCCCCCTCCCCAATTTCTTTTCTCTATCTCTGTCTCTCTCTCCCTCTCCCCTCCTACTTTCCCTGGGCTGTGGTGATATTCTGCCACTTTTTTTTTTTGGCAATTATTATTTATTTTTTTATGTTTTTCTTGGGTCCTTTTTTTTTTAATAAAAAAACAAATTGAGGGAATTCATATTCCATAAAATTTATCCATTTAAATAGTGCAGGATTCAGTAGTTTATAGTATATTCACTGAGTTGCGAAACCATTATTTAAGTTTATTTTGCAGTATTTTCATCACCCTAAAAAGAAACCCCATGCTGTGCACATCAGCAGTCACTCTCTGAAATCCCCCACTTTTAAACTTGTGGGACAAAACCAGTGAGCTGAGGCTGTAGTTGTCATCTGATCCCATTATCTCCTGGAACGAACCACCACCAGGGTTGAAAATTACCTCCCTTTAGTTCAGGGGTTCTTAACAAGGGGTCCATGAGCTTGAATTGAAATTCAAAAAAACATTATTTTTGTATTATTTATTAAATAATACACAGTATAGTGTGGACTTAGTAAAGGATCCATGGTTTTCACCTGACTGGCAAAGGGGTCTGTGGAATACAAAAGGCTAAGAACCCCTGCTTTAGATATTTCTTTCCAGAACACGGAGGCCCCTCACATAGCCTCAATATAATCTCTGACTTTTATTCTAAAACACATATTACTAGAACTTATAGATTCCAGTTATTTTTCTACTGTTTTATTAATGCATTAGGATTTATTGCTATCTAGCTACTGATTTTTGTGTGTGCATTTTTTTTTCTTTTTTAGGAGGTACTAGGGATTAAACTTGGGACCTTGTACATGCAAAGCAGACGCTCAGCCACTGAGCTATATCCACTCTGCAGTTATTGATTTATTTTACTGTTTATCTAGCTGGTTAACTATCAACTTATTTTATATTTTCACATACAGCATTACTACAAAAAGGATTCAAAGCAAGTAATATTTATTAAAAATTTTAAAAATAAAAAATAGGAAAATAGAAGTAATTATTATGAATTAGAATCCAGGTGCTTTTATGTTCTTCAAACTTGCATACATTTTTGAGCAAAAAATATTAAGAAAAGGAAGAATAGGGAGGGACATGCATAAATAAATGTGTTATTTGGGAATAAGATGGTAACTCTGATTTTACTTCCAGAGAAGATGGAGTTATGAAAATCCTTTGGTTATTTTCCATCAGATAATGTAAAGAGGAACTGGTCATACTAATAAATGATAGTGTCTTACAGAATACACCAAGGAGACGAACAGCTTGACAAGGACCTGATACCACCAGCTACTGGTTAGCATACATACACTACCATGCGGTGTTACTGTAACGATAACTCCAGGCATTCCCTACCCTGAGAGAACCTTTCCAGCTTTGTTTTGTTTCTGGTTTTCCAAATCCTGGGTCAAATAAAAGCTAAAGTATTAAATAAGAATTCTTATTGTTTACATTGGTCATTTAACGTGCTACATGCTCTGCATAAAAAAATGTTTAATATTTTTTAAAGTATTGCCTCATTTTAGAAATTAGTTTGTAAAATTGTTTTTAAATCATTTCAAAGGATCAAACCTGTACGACTATTTTAAGTTAAAATACAGGAACGTTTTAAAGTCACAGTCTTCAAAGAGGTTTCTAATGTATATGTGTTCTATATACAGATATAATGGCCAGATACTTGTTACATGAACCCAGGAGCCTATGAGGGTAGCCTAGTAGATTTATGCTTAATATGCTAGTAACTAACCTTCAGAAATCATTTTTACAATATACAGGTAGCACATCAGGAGGCTTCTGATTTCATATTGATCCAGTCGGTTATACTGGGATACACTACTCCTTGTAGAACTATGTCGGGTCTGTAATATAAAAACAGGACACTTTTGGGAAATGATGTCAGTACTACAATTTTCCATAGCCTTTCGCTCAATAACTGTTTTTATCATTAGTTCTGTTTAGGAAAATTCTAAACATAAATCTAAATTATACACCACACTTGGAAGGTAAATGGGCTGAATCTTTATTGCTACTGCACCTAGTAGTAATATGACTAGAAATTACCTAGGGGTCTTCATCAACATATAGTCATGGATATGACATATCTTTCATTCCCAAATACCCTGTGTTTTAGTAGCAACAATTTTAGATAATCACATATGACTATTACAGGAAAAATAGCTTTTGCATGTAAACTCTGAGTCTCTCAGAGTTTATAAAAATCCAAATCATAGGTCAGAAAATCAATCTAAAAAATGGGCTAATAATATTGCCATAAGATAATTACACGAGGGAGGAGCCAGTAATACTTGCAAAGCTAGAGCCACTACAAAGTAGTAATGTACCTATTATTTAATGACTTTTGTTAAAATGTAAGAAGTTAAACATGATAAGATCTGACTTATTTAGAGATTTATATGAATAGAGTAATAGTAATCTAAATAATTTACCCTTGTTAAAACCAATACTTTCAGTTGAGCTAAACTCGGGATACACATTTACTAAGGTGGGAAGGAAAGCGCTTTCACTTGGAGCAAAATAGATCTAGGTTCTCACTGCTTACTATCTGTGTGACTACTAGCAAGTCATTTAACTGCTCTGACCTTTATCTGCCACACCAATGACAGTGTCTCTTGTCATAATTCTAAATGCTGTGAAATAGGAAACTTTGTGAATAATTACTATTTACCCAAAGGCTCAAGGAAGTATAATCTAGTCCAGTGGTTCTCAAGGAGTGGTTCTCCACCAGCAGCATTGGTATCACCTGGGTTCTGGTCTGACCCTGCCACTAACTACGTGGTTTTCCTGTTAAAATTCCAGTTTTCATTTCTAACCCGAGAGTTGGGGTTTATTATTTTTATGTACCCTGCTAACACTAATTTTATACAACTATGATTTTACATAGCAGTGTGGCAAGGATTTGCTGATCTAAAAAAGAGGTCTCTCTGTTTCAAGGCAGATATACCCCAAACCTTAATACTGGGTTTGAAACAACTTGATGGAAATGTTGGAGAATATATTCTGATTAACTGATGCTGGGACACTGAGATAATCGATTTGGGGAGCTAAAATTTTTTCTCCCAAGTTAATATCATTACTCTCTTACAGAATAATGAAAGGCTGAACTAATCCTGCCAGGATGTGATTTGTTAGATATTTTAAACTCAAACCTTCCCTCTCTAGAACATTTTACAGTGTGCTGGGGTGGGGGGGGGTGGTCAAAGAAGAACCCTTGAAGGTGAATGCCTTATTCCCTATGAATAGTTAAAGATATCCAAGTAGCAGCTGCCAGGATAGGAAGGAAATGCTAAGATATTCAAGAATTATGAGATGCTTTTTACAGATTCCGGATTGATTACAGGAGAGTAGAGAGCCTCATATTTATATAAAAAGAAAGATTGTTGTAGCCTAACACATCACTAGGTTTATTTTACATACTCAAGTTCTTACATTTTCACCAGTGTTTCCCTGATCTAGAAATCCTGTTGCTCCTTCTGGGATGAGGGAACCTCTCGAATCTTCCCTCTTAATTCCATGCCCATTTTGAAACGATCCATATGCTGGGGGAAAAAGCCAAGTCCTTGTTAGCAAGAGGAGGAACTGTCAAAAATATTTTTAAAAATAAGTCCTGGATTAATTTAAGATATATTTTAGAGACTAAAACTTGGTCATCTAAAATGTGTAATTTATATATTATACCAAAATATTATAAGAAGCCAAATAAAGGGTGAGTCATTTTTTTACATCTCAAAATACTTTACTGTGTATGAAACTGCAAGAAACTCCTTGGCAGTCATATACCATAGGCACATAATTTGAGATAGAATTTTATAGATAAGGTAACTCAGGCCCAGAAAAGAGAAGCATCTTATTAAGATCAGTGACAAATAAGAGTATCTGAAACCAGTGTTTTTCTTACTGTCCTCTATTTTTCCATTTACCAAACTACATTTTAAACAAGCTTAGGAAAGAAAACCTAAGCAGAGAAATGTGGTTGCAAGTATCAGTCAGATTTTAATTCAACATTAGCAGAAATTATGCAAAATTTGTAAAGATCTTATGAAATATTTGAAATGTACAGAGTAGCAGAAACATTTTTAAACACCCATATGATGTGTAATCTTTAAAGGGCTTAATTACCAGTGTCTTTGTCAGTGCTCAGACTCCCTCTACTTGTAGGTGAAGCAAAGCCACATGCAAACTCATCCCTGGATGCCTGTAACACAATGTGATGCCTATGTCATTTAAACAGATTTGTTTCTTAGGATAAGAAATCTGAATTAACAGAATGAGATGGGGCGCTGATTTTAAACAAAGCTCACTGTGAAAGTCTAAATCAAGTATCAGTGCTTGGTATTTAGTTGACATAACTTAAAAAAAAAACACAAACAGATACAACCATGCTGTTGCAATCACAGCCTCTGGTCAAGGGACATAACTCTAGATGGCTGCTAAAAGCCAACTGGTACAGTCTAAACACGGTTCAGTTCTCCTTGGAACCAGGGGCAATACTAGAAGTAGGGGTGTGACCAGAAGCCCTAGGTGAACTTGAGCTGCAAAAAAGGGAAGAGATAAGTGAAATATTTCCAAATATCACAGTCAAATGTAGGAATGAGCACAAGCATGAGCTAGTGTTTGTGGAAGGAAGACCAGTCTGACCAACATTGGTACTGCAGCACCCACACCTAGCTGACTTGTAGGATCAGGAGTCCCATACAAGCAAGCCATCAGGCAAACTTAAAAAACAGCTTTATCAGGAACTCAGGGAATTTCATAGGGGGGGTTTTCAGAAGAAACTAAAGGAAACAGTTTAACCAACCACCCAACAATGTGATGTGGCTACTGAAAGTACTAAAGTGATCCTGGGCTATACAGAACATGGTCGGGCAGGGGGTGTTGAAAGAGTTAAACAGTACTACTGAGCAGACTATATATACAGGGCACAATTCTAAGCACCACATTTTAACAGGGTCATTGGTAAACTGGAACATATCCAGAAGAAGGTAACCAAAAAAGGAAAGGGTTTGGAATGACAGATGAAGTGGAAATATTTGGCCTGAGAAAAATTTAAAAGGCACATGTTAAAGGGGTATCATGCAGAGGTGAGAACAGATGTATTCTATGTATCTCTAGATGCATAGAGATACATGTAAAACTAGGATTGGTGGATAGAATTCACTCACCTTTTAGGTCTAAAGTGATAAAGAATGTTTTAATTATTACAATGGAAAATGGTTGCTTTGCCAAGTGGGAGACTGATCACCAACTCTAAGATTCTAAGGGGAGAAAAGGGGTACAGACCAATTGTGATGAGCTAAAAGTGACTCACCAAGAAGTGCTGAAAGGAAGCTGCCAAGGGGAGAAGTAAAGGAATACAGTTTGAATACAGTTCAGTCCCTGGTGCCTAACGTTTTGAAAGTTGAGAAATTTTTGTTCAGTTTTCAAATTGAATAAATATATGAAGGTATAAAACAGCAGCAAATCTTAAAAACAAAACATTGGCAACAAGGGATTCTTGATGTTTTCTAAGACCTTGCTATTCAAAGTGTGGTCCTTGGACCAGAAACAGCCAAAATCTTGTTAGAAATGCAGAATCTCAAGCCCTGCCCCAGACCTACTGAATTAGAATCTGTATTTTCACCAAATCCCCTGGTAATTCATATGTACATTAAAATTTGAGAAGTACTGTTCTAGAAAAAACTGCAAACGTAAAAATGGAGTAAAAAACGAACTATTAAGATTGAGAGCTTTAAGACTGACAGCATATGACCCCAACTCCAAATACATTCAATAAAACAGGATAAACTAGCAAGATTCTAACAAACACATAACTACTTACAGAATTAGGCACAGCTGCACAAGAATACAAGGTATCTCGACCTGCTAACCGCTGTATATTTTCCAAAAGCAGTCCAACAAATGGGAGGTACAACTGTGCTATTTTGGCTTGTTGGTTCTGAAAGATAATTATCAAAGTTAATATGTATACGTTACAAATAAGCAGAGTTGGTTCCATATGTCAATTTAAAGATTAGAAGCTGGCTAATATCCACACAAATTAGTGAAGCATAAGTCTGTATATACTTATTGTCTCAAAACTACCAGAGAACTTTGTTAGTTTGTCAGTACTTGGATTTATAGATGATGCAGATTCAAATCATACCCCTCAAATATAACTGCATAAAGTAAAAGGTGGTTTTTTAAATGGCAGTTGACCTATAAGGCAGATAATTTGTCTTGTTCTTAAATTCCAGTGAGGGTTGAGCGTCATGAGAGCAGAGACCGTGACTGCCTTGTTTACTTGCTGTGCCTGCCATATAGCAAATAGTCAGTACACATTAGCTGAATGAATGAAAAAATGGAAGTAATTAAAAAACAATGAATAACTGTTTTAAAAACATCTCTTGCTTTGATTAAAGCTGCAATTAAAATAATGTGATCTTGGTCCCTGTTTTGAGTTTCCTTAGCTGCTCAAGTAAATACATGCAATGGGTTGGGTTTAAACAATGGGAATTTATTGGCTCACAGTTTTGAGGCTAGGAAAAAGTCCAAATCAAGGCATCATCAAGGCGATGTTTTCTTCCAGAAGACTGGCATTCTGGGGGCTGGCCGCTGGTGATCCTTGGTCCTGTGCTCCTCTGTTAACGCAAATGGCTATGCACATGGGGCCTCTCCTTTCTCTTTGGGCTCCACTGACCTTCAGTTTCTTGCTTCCAAGGAGCTTTTTTTCTTTTGCTACGTGTCTGAATTTCATTCTGCTTATAAAGGACTCCAGTAAGAGGATTAAGATCCATCCTGAGTTGGCTCACATCTTTACTGAAGTAACCTCATCAAAAGGTCCTACTTACAATGGGTTCACACCCATAGGAATGGATTAAGTTTAAGAATATGTTTTTCTGGGGTACATAGCACCAAGCACGCTCCCCTGAATGAGTTATAAGTCATGGGTAACAGATATATTTGTAAGTATGTAAATAAAACTGGCCACTAGTGGTCTTAATTAATGCAGTACTTCTTATACAAATTTACTTATTGCTTTCCTCATTTATAGACAGCCCTCACCAGATATGTACATATGGTAGCTTGGACCTATGCACATCAGAAAAACATGATCTTACAACTTAATCCATTCCTGTAGGTGTGAATCATTGTAAATAGGACCTTTTAATGAGGTTGCTTCAGTTAAGGTGCGGCCCAGCTGAATCAGGATGGGTCTTAATCCTATTACTGAAAGGCCTTATAAGGAAGGTCATAGACAGAGAGAAAGCCAGAGGGAGCAGCCAGAAGCTGAGTTTCAACAGAACCCAGAAGAGAAGGGAGAAAGTCACAGGGAGCAACCAGAAGCTGGAATTCAACAGGACTGAGAAGCCAGGAGAGGCCGCCAAGTGCATTACCACATGGCAGAAAAGCCAAGGACCAACGATCTCTGGAAGCTAGTCCCAGAATGCTACAGACTTCTGGGAGAAAGCATTGTCTTGATGACACCTTGGTTTTGGACTTCTCCTAGCCTTAAAACTGTGAGCCAATAAATTTCTGTTGTTCAAGCCAACCCATTGCATGGTATTTGCTTCAGCAGCTAGGAAACTAAAACAGTACATATAGTCAAATCAGAGAAAACAGTGGTTGTGATGGTATAAGAGTTGCCTTCCATATTTCAGGGCTTTGTGAGGTTTGGAGACTTAGATAAGGCCTCTATAGCACAATGGCCAATACATAGAACAGAGAAGATTAATAGTATCTCATTGTTGTTTTAATTTGCATGTTATTCTTGAGGTTGGCTATTGTATTTCTTTTGTGAATTTTAAGAACCCTTGAAAACAGACTTCTGACATATAACCCCATCAATAACAGTCTCTATCCCCAGGAAGTTCTGATTCAGTAGGTCTGGCCTGGGGCCCAGGAATCGCCCAAAGATTATGCTCATGTTCATATGTTTGAGAACCACTGATCTAGTCCAGTTTCTTGCCCAAAGCAGGAATGGTCCTAACGTGCATTCCTAAGAAATGTTAGGTTTTTTAGCTTCTCCTCAAACACTCCAAAGCCCTTTGGAAGATGCTGTTAGAAAGGTCCTTTAGTTGAACTATACTCCTTGCAAGTTCTGTTAGGTATAGCTCTGCCCATTGGAATAGAAAGAATAAGTCTGCTTCTGCTTTTACATGGCATCCCATTAAATATTTGGTGACAGTTACCATGAATCATCTTAATTCACTCTTCAGAAGGCATTACTTTATGTCATGCGACACATGGCTTTGGTTTCATGATCACCCTTTCTTTTGGTGGTTCTCTAATGTTTCAGTGCTCCACTTTAGATCTGAGAGACAACACAGACTAGTGGTTAAGAGCACAGGTTTTTTTTTGTTTTTGTTTTTTTTGAACTAGACAGGCATGAATCCCAGGTCTCCCATTACTTGCTGTTTGATTTTGAGACTTAAACTACAAATTTCTCTTTGGTAAAATGGGGATAATACTAATGATATTAACTCATGTAAAGTATTTAATGGAGTGTCTGGCATATAGAGAGCCTTCAATAAATTTTAGCTACTATTATGGCTTCCAGATTGGAGTCTATTTTTTTATTTTTTTATTTTTTTTTATTTATTTTTTTTTTTT
>JAQZBX010086552.1:0-12981 GCA_029593785.1 Cabassous unicinctus | reverse complement strand
GGGCCAATTCCTAGAAACACACAATTTACTTAAATTAATGAGGAAAAAAAATTTCAAGAAAGCTATAACAGGTAAAGAGATTCAAGTAGTCATCAAAAATATCCCAAAAAATACACGTCTAAGTTCAGACAGTTTCCATAATGAAATCTGTAAAATATTCAGAGAAGAAATAATAATAATACATCTGAAAATCTTCCAAATTAATGTCAGTGTATTTCTTCCAAACTCATTCTATGAGGCTAAAATTATTGTAATATCAAAGCTACATAAAGACATAATGAAAGAAAACCAAAGACAAATTTCCACTAAAAATAGAGATACAAAATCACTCAACAAAACCTAGCATTTTAAGTCTAATAGTATATTAAAAGAAGTATCTATGACCTAGTGAGATTTACCTCAGTACACAACGGTGTTCAATATAAGAAATTCAATATAATACACCACATTTACACAATGAAGAGGAAACTCACATGAAAACCTCAATTCATGCAGCAAATGTGAATGAAAAATTCCAGCACCACTTCACAATAAAAACACTCAAAAAATAAGAATAGAAAGTAACTTACTCAACTTGATAAACAGCAACAATGTGAAAACACAGATAATCTTATCCTCAATGTGGAAAGAGTAAAAGCCATTCCCTTGAGGTCTGGAACAAGACAAGGATGCCTATTTCACTATTGCTATTCAATGTTGTATTGGAAGTTAAGAAATTAGGCCATAAAACTAAATAAACTATATCCAAATTAGAAAGGGAGAAGTAAAACTGTCTGTTTTCAGTCATGTCATGAGCCTTTATAGAGAACATGCCAAAGGTTACACAAGAAACCTTTAGAACTCATAAAGGAATGCAGCCAAAATGCAGGGTACAAAGTTTTTTTGTTTTTTTGTGTGTGTGTGTACTAGGTACTGGGGATTGAACCAGTATCTCATGTGTGGGAAGCAAGCACTCAATTACAGAGTCACATGGGCTTCCTGAATTTTTTTTTTTGTTTGTTTGTTTCTTTTGCTTGTTATTTGTTTTTGAGTTAAAAGGAAGCACCAAGAATGAAACCCAGGATCTTCTATGAGTGAGGCAGGCACTCAACCACTTGAGTCACATTTGCTCCAACGTACGAACTTATTATGCAGAAATTTGTTGCATTTTATACAACTGCAAAGAACATTCTTAACTGTGCATTTAAAAAAATTCATATACCATAACATCTAAAAGAACAACATACCTAGGAAAATCTTTAAAGATTTGAAGGACTTGTACACTGAAAACTAGAAATTACTGTTGCAAGAAATTAGTGAAGACATAAGGGAATGATAAGACATCTTGGGTTCTTGGATAGGAGGGATTCCTTTTATTAAGCTGGCAGTACTGTGCAAAGTGATCCATAGCTTCAAGGTAATCCCTATCAAAGGCCCAGGAGAGATTTAAGCAGAAATGGAAAAGGCAATCTTCATTCATATGAAATAATATTTCGCCAGTTCTGAGTATACCACCTTAAGGTGTTGTATATATTTATTGCCATGTCTTTTGGCTTGTTTAGACAGGGAGATGTATGAGAACAAGCACCATGTCTTACATCGATCTCCATGATCAGAACATAGTTTAGTGCTTACCATAGGGTATCCTGAATAAATATTTTTAGAATGACTGAGGAAACAATCAGTTGAATAAGTTGAATAGATATTTCTAACAATGAGAAAAAAAAAAAGCAGAAGCAGCGAGAAAAGAGGAAATCCTATTTGGAAAGTACAGCCTCATGAATGAGAGCCAGTGCCACATAAGACAGATAGACAGAAGATGTTTTAGTGTATCCAAAATCACTCTTCAGAATCAGCAATATGGAAATCCTCATTGGAAACCTTGCTATACTAGAGCCCACACCTAATGAGAGATGACCTTCTCCTGGGAGGAGGGAGTCACTGGGATAAGAGATGGATATGGAGCTTCAAAGCAGACTCCCAAAGGTCAAAACTGGCACAAGTTTGCATTGTGTTTTTCTTTCTTTCCTACAGAGAGCTAAATGCCTCATGGAGAAGAGAGACAAAAGAACACTTCATTAATTACACTCATTGGAAATAAACCCCAAAGGTAAAGAAAACCTAAATGCGTCTCCTAAACTACCCCAAGTCTTCTTCAGTGATCTCTGTGATGAGGAAACACAATTGTTTTCTACAGACATCTTGAGTAGCTCCATTTCCCTGCCCTTCCTGGGAGCAGAGCTTCCAACTTCATCCCTCACTCAAGGGAGAATCTGCATTGGTGAACTCAGACCCTCCTTTGACTATGTAATGGTGAATCATAGAATCATCACTGGTACTGGGAGAATATATTATAGCTAAAGGGAACCCTTTTATTGGTGGTAACTTTAAGGACATAACAAGGTAAATACATAAAGAAATCAAAATCATACAAGGCCTTGCCTGTTTAAAATGTCTGAGTTGAAGTAAGTAGTAGATACTCTAAAATATCTTCCTTCTCCAATCCTTCTCCTCTGCCTTTAATTCAGCAAACTTTATTCCTCCTGCACTGCTTCTTCTTTCTCTAAAACTGTTATAGTTATCTATTCATTTTCATCCTCATATATATATATATATGATTATTTCTTATATATATGAGAAGTTGTGAACTTACAATTATGAAATATGCAGATTTCCCATACGCTACTGCTCCCATGATACCTTACATTGTTCTGACTATTTGTTGTAAATTTTGTTAAAAATAGGAGGGTATGGAAATAATATAACAAATATATGCTATAGACCACAATTACTGGCAACTGTCTGATGACGTTATCTCCTCCTTTTTTTATTTAGTCGTTCAACAAACATTTATGCTTCAAATACTTGATGATAGGCACTAAATATTATTCTGGGAATAAAGAAATGAGTAACACTATGTTTCTCTTATTGAAGAAATTTCATCAAAATGGGTTTGAAAACATAGAATTAGTACGTGGAATATCCCAATATGACTATGAAATCCTCCTGAAGATGATCCAAAAGATGGACTCAAACTAGGGAGGTTAGTGAAGTCTTCACAAGTTAGTGTTAATTTTACTGAGTGTTGAAGGAGGAATTGGGCTAATTCCAACAGGAGAAAGGGATAGAAGCACTCCAAGAAGAAAGTAGGACAGATAACTGTGATCAAAATAACCACAAGGTGTGCTTAGATTGTAGGAATATTTATTTATATCTGGTGAACAATGAGTGGCAGAACCTGACAAGTGGAACATGGGCTCAGACAGGTTGACAGCAGCCAAATAACAGAGAGACTTGTGACTTGTCCACAAGATGTATATTTATGTTTGAAGTTATTGGAGAGTCAGTGCAGGGTTTATAGAAGGTGATGTTCATACAAATTCTTGCCATGTGGAAAGCTCACTCTGGGTCAGGGTGACTGTTGCTGCTGTCAAAAGCCCACATTGCTGATGAGGTCTGGAGATAGGGAAGGAAGTGTGGGGAATGAATCTGTGTGGGGTTGAGTCATAATGTTTAAAAGATTCACTATTAATACTAAGCAAGATGCCGGACATTTTATATTCATTGTTTTATTTATTTTTTTCAATTACTCTTTGATATTGGTTTCACTATTCTGATTTAATGGGTGAAGAATATGAGATTCACAGCAGGGTGATAATCTTGTCCAAGGCACTTAATAATGTCTGGAAGGAAGCTCAGCATGTTTGGTTTCCTATGCTTTTGCATTTCACCAAAAATTTTATTTTTTAATAAACTTAATTTTTCAAATAGTGTCAGATTTAGAGAAAAATTGCAAGGTTAGTAGACAGTTTCCATAACCATGCACTCATTTTCCCCTGTTCTTCACATCACCCATCCAGAATACCAGATTATATTTATTTGTCAGGAATTCTTTCTCTGACCATCCTTGTTTTTGATGAGCTGAATAGATTTGAGGAGTGCTGATTAGGCAGTTTGTAAAATGTACCTCTGGGGGGATTTGTCTGTTGTTTTTCTCTTACTAGAGTGGGAAAATATGTGCTTGAAGGAAGACACCTGACATAAAGTGACATTTTAAAGACATCATATCCAGGGTACATTTTATCAACATGACTTACCACTGTTGATGTTGACCTTGCTCAACAGTGTTTGTAGGTTTTCCCACTATGAAATCCCTTATTCCTCTGCCTTTCCATATATCACCTTTGGAAATAAGTGACTAATTGAAGTCAAGTCTTCAGGAGTGGAAGTTATGCTCCACGTCCTTGAAGAGCAATGTCTGCATAAATTATTGGAATGCTTCTGCATGGGAGGGAATTTCTTATGTATTCAGTCAATAATTTATTTACATAGGAATGGATTCATGATATTTATTTGATACTTTGTATTAAGAATTGATACTAATTTATTTATTTTCTTCTATTTGTTCCATTTTTTGGTTGGGTTCTCTTTCAAGCTGTGCTGTTTTTCTCTGATATTCCCCTTCATTGAGGAATTTATTTTAGCACTTACTTCCTATCTGGTAATAAAATATGGTCCAGATTTGTCTATGTTTCTTTCCCCAGTCCTAGTCAGTCATGTCTCCCAGGAGTCTTGGATTGGAGAATGGTATTAAAATCCAAGGTCTGGACAGAAGCTCTGCTCCTCGTTTCCGTGGCATCTAGGTCTTTTCTGCTCACAGACTAAAGAAATATGTATGTGTCCACTAACTTGTGCATATACGCATATCAGAAACTATCTGTGCATGTAATCCTCCTTATGTATGTTAGCCTACACATGAGTTCACACTGATCTCTACCTTTATCTCATAGAACAGTGTAGCACCCTTCCTTGTTTATCTCTCACCACCCCCTCCACAGTGAGAAACACAGTCCCCACCTGTCATCCATTTACTTCATTACTTGATACAGCTACAGAAGTAATCGATTTGTTCAACCAGACCCTGGTGTGATTCAAGTATATCAAGTAGAGTACAGGATTTATGTCCAGTCTGCATTGAATTAATTTTATATACTTCGTTAGCTTTCAATATTACATATTTCACACCTTTCTCCTCCCCTTCAGAGAGGGCATGTCATACATTGTAATATAGTTACATAGTTTTTGGATATTTTACATTCCATCCAGGTATTCCCTTAACTTTGTAAATGAATTTTTTATTTGCATACATAAAGGTTCAATCTTTGTGTGGTTAAATTCAATGGATTTTACAAATGTATAATGTCATGTGTTTACACTTACAGTACTATATTGAATAGTTTCACCTCTCTAAATATTCACCTGTGCTTCATCTCCTTATCCCTGCCAACCAGTAATCATCAATTTATTCTTTACTATTTTGCCTTATCCAGAGGGTAGTATGGTTGATATTGTACATATATAGCATTTTAAATTGATTAATTTAAATTAGCAGCAGTCATTTGAGTTTAGTCCTTCCTTTTGTGGCTGGATGGAACATTTCTTTTTTTCTACCTCTAAGCTATATTTTCTTGTATAGATATAGCACTGTGTTTATTTACTCACCTATTGAATGACTTCTTTGTTCCTTACAGATTTTGGAGATTATCAATATATCTGCTAGAACATTCACACTCACCCATGAGTGTTTGTCTGGACTTAAGTTTTCATAAAAGCCACATATATAGATCACAATTGCTGGATTGTATGGTAAGACTATGTATAGTTTTACAGAAACTGCTGAACTGTCTTCTGTCTTTACCAATTTGTGTACTCACTAATAATGTATGAGAGTCGTGTTGCTCCATATCCTCACCAGCAGTTGTTATTATCAGTGTTTAGGTATTCAGCTACTCTAAAATGTGTGTGGTGATATATCACTGCAGTTTTAATTTTGCAGTTCCCTAATGACAAAAGAATTTGAGCATCTTTTTGTTTATGCTCTTTTGCCAACAGTATATCTTGTTGGTTAGTATTCTGTTCAGTCTTTTGCCCATTCTTAGATTAATTCTTTGCCTTTTTAAAATTTTTAATTTTATCAGGATGTCCCGGGGATTGAACCCGGAACCTATCCATATAGTAGACGAATGCCCAACCAATCTAGCCACATCCAATTCCCTTGTTTACTCTCTTTTCATTGGATTTTAAGATGTCTTCATAGTTTGAATACAACTAAATTATCAGATATTTGTTCAAATATTTTCCCCGAGACTGTTGATTTTCTTTTCATTCCCTTATCAAGTATTTCACAGACCAGCAATTTTATATTTTAATAAAGCCCAAGTTATAAATTTTCTTCTATCTTGAATAATGTTTTGCATGCTAGAATAAACACTCATTGCCAAACCACTGCTCCCTAGATTTTCTTGTATGTTTTATTCCAGAAGTTTTACACTTTGCATTTTACTTGTAAATATATGATTCATATTGAGTTAATTTTTGCATAAAATTTAGACTTATTAATTACATTCAAATTTTGTGCTACCATCACCAATATCCATTATTTTAACTTTTTCATCACAGGATTAAAAAAACTGCCCAAAATATTGATAGAATTAAATAAATTCCATTTTTCTTTGGCATGTGTGCATCCCTTTGTTCCAGTACCATTTGTTGAAAAGACTACACTTTCTCAATTGAAGTGACTTTACTTCTTTGTAAAGGATCATTTGATCACATTTGTTTTGGTTTATTTCTTGCTTCTCTAACATTAGTTTATGCTTCTATTTCAACAATACAACTCTATTTTATTATTGTGCTTTTATAATAGTATTGAAATCAATTTGTATGATCCTACAACTTTGCTCTTCTCAGTACTGTTTAGGTTATCTAAGTAGTATCAGGTACTAGGGACCCTACAGTTTTGATCTTCTTCAGTAGTTTTTGCTATCTAGGGTTTTGCTTTTCCATATAAACTTTAGAATTAGTTTGTCAATATACTCAAAATAACCTGCAGGCATTTTAGAGACCTGGATTGGTTGAATGTATAAATCATATTGGGAAGAAATGGAATCTTAACAATAGCATTGTTAAAAAATAATACCTAAAATTAATAAATTAAAAAAAAATTAATTGTAGTACCCTATAAGCATCTCAAGAGTTCCCATTATATTTATTGTCAATTTTATGATTTCGTAATTTTAAGTACATTCAGAATACTGTGCTATTTTCACCAATATACATTGCTCCAAATTTTCATCGCAGTGTACAAAATGATTTTTCAATATACTTCTTGAATAAAATACATTCTATTAGAATTTGTAGTGGAAAATAATCATGTGAAAAAATTTTTGCAATTATGGACATGGATGGCTACTCAGCAAAAGTATCAAGGAGAAGCAGGAGATCTGTTTTTCCTGACATTTTCAGTAAAAGGTAACTAGATCTTTCTATATATAAATCATTAGTTTAGTGTGTTTACAAACCACAGCATTTATGATAATTTCTTGGCCATTGCTTTTGGCTAAATTTTCATTGGTCTGACCTCTTTTCTAACAGTTTCATTAGCTACATGGAAAACCAGCACATGTTTTACAATTTGGCCTCCTGGGTCTCTCAGAAGATACAAATCTGCAGCCCCTCCTCTTTGGGATGTTCCTGTCCATGTACCTGGTCACCCTTATGGGGAACCTATTCATCATCTTGGCCATCTTCTCAGACTCCAACCTCTACACACCTGTGTACTTCTTCCTCTCCATCCTGTCTTTTTCTGATATCTGTTTCACCTCCACCACTGTACCAAAGATCCTGCTGAACATCCAGACAGATAGCAAAATCATAACTTATGCAAACTAACTCAGAGAGATGTTTTTTTCCATGCTTTTTGTACAATTAGAAAACTCCCTTTTGATTGTGGCGGCATATGACTGTTTTGTGGCCATCTGCTACCCCCTGCACTACATAGTCCTTACGAACACCCAGGTCTGCAGCTTCCTACTATTGGCATCCTAGATATTAAGTGTTTTCTTCTCTCTTTTACATGACTTAATGGTTTTGCAGTTGCCATATTGTACAGAGTTGGAAATGCCCCATTTTTTCTGTGAACTTAATCATGTACTCCAAATTGCTTGTTCTGAAATCTTTGTAAATGTCCTGCTGATGTATGTCACATCTGGACTTCTGGGTGTTATTCCACTCACTGAGATCTTTTTCTCTTACTCCAAGATTGTATCCTCCATTTTGAGAATTTCAACTGCTGGGGGCAAGTGTAAAGCCTTTTCTACTTGTGGGTCTTACCTTTCAGTAGTGACCTTGTTTTATGGTACAGGTTAGAATGTACCTTAGCTCTGCTGCTACACAAAACCCAAGGGCAAGCGCAATAGCTTCAGTGATGTGCACGGTGGTCACTCCCATGATGAACACCTTAATCTATAGTCTTAGAAACAAGGACATAAATCAGGTCTTAAGAAAGCAAAAATTCTATACGGGGCCATTTTTTGGGCTTGGGAATTGTCCTGAATGACATTGCAATGACAGATACAGACCATTATAAATGTTTCCTTAACCTACAGAATTGGATGGGAGAGACTGTAAACTACCAAATAAACTTTAATCCATGCATAGTGCCAATGCTCCAAAATGTGTTCATCAATTGCAATGAATGTACCACACTAATGAAATAAGTTGTTAATGTGGGAAAATGTGGGAGATGTGGGGATCAGGGCATATGTGAATCCCCTATATATATTTATGTAATGCTTGTATAACTTAAGTATCATTTTAAAATTTAAAAAAAACTGAGAATTTTCTGTCTATAAAAGGATTCTTTGTCTCAAGTTTAGAAAAATGCTCATGATTAACAAATGTTCAACACTGGGAGGTGTAAATATATATACTTTATAAGTGTATAGAAAAATAATCCATTTGTCTAATTTACAGAATTCTATTTCTTTAAATTTTTTAACTTTATTTTGTACATTTACTAATTGAAAATATAAACAATTAAAACTAAAATGTAAACACAGATCAATAAATGCATACATTTCTCAATTAAATATACTGGATACATGTAAATTCTTTTTCATGAAACAATATGTTACACAATATATTTGTTTCATAGTAATGCATTCATGCAGTATTTGTCCTTTTGTGTCTGGCTTGCTTCACTCAACATAATGTTCTCCAAGTTCATCCATGTTGTCATATGCTTTATGACTTTATTTCTTCTTACAGATGCATAATATTCCATCGTGTGAATAGACCACAGTTTGTTTATCCATTTCTTTGTTGATGGACACCTGGGTTGTTTAAAACTTTTGGCAATCGTGAGTAATGTTGCTATGAATATCGGTGTGCAGATGTCTGTTTGTGTCACTGCTCTCAGTTCTTCTGTGTATATACCCAGTAGTGTATTGCTGGGTCACATAACAAGTCTATATTCAACTTCTTTAGGAACTGCCAAACAGTCCTCCACAGTGGCTGTACCATTCTGCATTCCCACCTACAGTGAATAAGTGTTCTTATCTCTCCACATCCTCTCCAGCACTTGTAGTTCCCTGTCTTTTTAATATTGGCCATTCTGATAGATGTGAAATGATATCTCATTGTAGTTTTGATTTGCATTTCCCTAATCATTAGTTACATGGTGCAATTCTTCATGTGTTTTTTTGCATTTGAATTTCTCTTTATCTTTGACATTCTTTTTTTATGATTTTCCTCCTTTGTCCCTCTCTCCTCAGGGTGGTATCCAGCATTCGCCTGCTGTCCTAAAGCCTAGAAGATCTTTTATGGGGCTGTTTCAGCCTGTCCTCTAGCTATTTTTCTGGAAGAGTATAGATTCCCATGTCTTACTAGTCCACCATCTTCCCAGAAAAGCTCCCAGTTTCTTTCTATTTCAAGGACACCTGTTTCTTAGTTTATATTGTTTTATATCAGGTGATCTCTCTTATTGTACTCCCAAGAATCAATATTGAAGGCAGAAACTGCTGCCTGGATTTTCAGCAGTAAAATATTTAATACAGGTAATTCTGTATACATAAAATTATAGAAGATTCTGGAAGGATGAAGACATACAGCAGTCATTGCCAAATGACAGCAACTGCTTTTGTTATATGGTTTTGGTGAAAAATATTCTCTCATATCAAAGGCTGTGTACCAGCTACCAGCATATTTATTCATTGTCTCCAGAAAGAAGTCAAGTCCTGAAATGGAGACATAGTCTGATTTGGTTTACAATAATCCATGTTCCATCTCTGATATGCTCCTTTCCCCCACACATTTCCTATCATAAGTTAAGAGAGGTTATAATTGACAACATAATCCCTGATTCTTCAAACATTGATGGTAACAATGATTTCTGTGATTCTTTCAATGACATAAGGTTGCCCTTTAAAAATGAAATTCATAGTTGAGGACATTTTCAGGAATTTCTCTTGACATTTCCTATAATTATATCATGCATTTCCAGATCATAAAAAACAATGTGTGTGTTATCCCAATTTCTAACTAAGTCTTTTTCAATTATTAAGATACTTAGATATAGGATATAAATTCAGTTTTTTATGTAGGCCTACTGTGTTCTTTGTGAGGCAGAGTAAGGTGAATGCTTCATTCATCACCTGATTCCTGGGCCATCCCTACAAACAGTAAACCAGAGTGACATTTTGGAATTAGTGATTTCTCTCAAATATTGGACATTTTTGAAACTAATTGGTTATGTATTTGCATTCACTGCACATTCTTTGGGAAAGCTGTGATTTCATTTTTGTTTTGTAATTTATTTATGCACAGGTTCAGAATCTATGTCATACACAGGTCAGAACTTCAATTTTCATGGAAAGCTTTTTCATTCATGCAGTCTTACAAAATTTCTGTGTTTTGATTGCACCATAATCTGAGAATTAAAAATCTTAAGCTCGTCATTTCTTTTTAGAAGTCTCTGCAGTGCAAGTAAAAGCCCCACCTCACCCCACAATCCTTGAATTATGATTCCCAGCAAAATCATTTATCACATAAACCAATCTGTTAGTCAAAATCTTTCTTAGGCTTTGTCTTTAGAGGTTAATGCAATCAATATATTCTGAATCATTTTTTTTCAACCCATACATACACAATCATGTATGTTTATCCACTGAAAATAGTGTTATTGGTATTCTCACTCCCAACAATTTGATATATCAATTCCCAGATTCCTATCCTGCAATACTGTATTTTAGCAATCAGTTCCTTTAACAAATATTTTACATATATGGCTTATTTTCTTTAAACAGAAAACTCTTTCCATAAAAAAGCTCTTTAAGAATTTTGAGGAAATGTCAAACTGTCCTCCACAATGGCTGCATGATTCTATATTTCCACCAGCAGTGGATGAGGGCTCCCATTCCTCTACATCCTCTTCAACACTTGTCGTCCTCTGTTGTTTTAATACCTGCCAGTCTAATGAGTATAAGATGGTATCTCATTGCTGTTTTGACTTGCATTTCCCTAGTAGATACTGATGTTGAGCATGTTTTCATGTGTTTTTTAGCCATTTGAATTTCTTCTTTGGAGAAGGGTTTACTCAAATCACTTGGCCATTTTTAATATTTTTTTTAATTTTAAAGAAGCTTTAGATTTCATAAATGTTATTTAAAAATTATAAGGGATTCCCATATGTCCCACTCCCTTCCTCTCCCACACATTGCCACATTAACAACATCCTTCATTAGTATGGTACATTTGTTACAATTGATGAATACATATTGAAGCATTGCTATTAACCATGGACTACGGTTTACATTATAGTTTTCACTTTTTCCCACACAATTTTGTAAGTTATGACAAAATAAACAATGACTTGTATCTGTCAATGCAATGTCATGTAGGACAAATCCAGTAACTTGAAAATCCCCCCATATGACATCTATTCCTCCCTCTCCCATCAATATAAGAGTTCTTACATTCCTAGAATACTAATAAGTCTACAGCAGAATAATAATTTTTAAAGAAATTGCCCCTTTTTCAACTGGGTTGTCTTATTTTTGAGATATAGGATTTCTTTATTTATGCTGGATATTTAGGCCCCAGCAGATATGTGATTACCAAATATTTTCTCATTTTTAGTAAGCTGCATTTTCACTTTCTTGCCAAATTCCTTTGAAGTGCAAAAGTTTTTAATTTTGAGGAAGTTCCATTTATTTATGTTTTCTTTTGTTGCTTATATTTTGGGTGTAAAGTTCTTGAAACAATTTCTTACTACAAGATCTTATAGATGCTTCCCTACATTACCTTCCAGTAGATTTATGGTCTTGGCTCTTATATTTAGGTCTTTGATCCATCTTGATTTAATTTATGTACAGGGCGTGAGGTGATGATCTTCTCGTCTTCATCAATTTTAACATCTGTACCACACTAATGAATGATGTTTTAATGTGGTAAAGTGTGTGAAAGTAGGGTGTGTGACATATGGGAATACTCTACATTTTGTATATAATGTTTATGTAATCTAAAGTAATTTTTAAAGAATTTTAAAAATGTATTAATAATAAAAAAAAATTTTAAAGACATAGTAAGCATGCACACTTACCTTATTGAAGAAGAGAGAGTTATATCTTTCAAGTAATTGTAGTATAGAAAATAATGAAAAACAAGCCAGCTAAAAATGTTGATACTTCTGTTATCATCAGGAACACTGTATACTCAAGAAGAATTCACTGATGCTGTGCACTCCACAAATATGCCTCCTTTCTGCAATCAGGTAGTAAGAGGATGTTGCCGTGAGATTGGTTAAATGGACAATGCACCCACTTGTTCTCCATCCCCTGGGGGACAGGAACACAAGCCAGAAAGAGAAAGAACAGGCTGCAAAGAGCCAGCCCACACAATCAACCTCACACAATATCATGTAGACTGAATTGTGGATGTAAAACTTACTTATAATTTGAGTGCATTTAAGGAGACAATGTGATTGTGTATTTTTCAAATTCCCCATAGAACATTCCCTGTTTCCTTTCTAATATACTAACTATGGACTACAGTTGACATTAGGGTGTACACTTTGTCCCACACAATTTTGTAAGTTATGAGAAAATATACAATGGCTTGTATCCATTTGTACATTGTACATTGTTTTTGTTTTTTTTTTTCTTT